>JACEEZ010022383.1:84214-91714 GCA_016584305.1 Chionoecetes opilio | reverse complement strand
GGAATCACAATGAGGGTATTATCGAGAAAATCCTATGGTTAGTTTCGGAACTACAGCCAAGCGTCTTCACTCGGAAACCACATACTCGCTTAGAGTTCGGAAATATGCGTACGGGACGCCAAGGACAACTATTAATCCCTGTGCAAATGTGCATACTAAAAAATAAATGTTAGATATAGCTACTGCGGTACATAAGATTTCCGAAGATAAATGACGTTAGGAAACAATAAGGAATACCAATACTTTGTTGACACTTGTCAATGGAAAACTTTACGGGAAACTTAGGATACATAACTATACATTCACTCTGTGTGTGTGTGTGTGTGTGTATGTGTGTGTGTGTGTGTGTGTGTGTGTGTGTGTGTGTGTGTGGTATCTCTAAGTTTAAATTAATATACCGAAATATCAAAATACACCTTAATATTGGCTTATATCTCAATTTGAGTTAAATGCTGACATGTAAAATTCAGTATTAAAGTGATATTTGCCCGATACTTTGATGTCAGCTTGTGTTACGATGATGCAAGGCTACCTAAATTTCCATAGAGATTCATTCAACATTCATCGCAGCGAGCATTATGAGTGGTGTGTTCTCGCTTCAATCTTTGTACATTTATTTTACGTGTGAATATGAAATACAGAATTCTACCGTCGCATTTTTATGGTAATTCATAAATACATAGTAGTAACAACACTTTATCACGGGTTTTGTGTTTGTATATACCCTCAGGTGATAGATGCAGTATACCATTATTTCATGTAGTATTTAACCCCTTGAGTCCCAGAATGTAATTTCCATTGTAATTTGGGTACCATTAGACGATTTTGAATGACTATAAGCAATATTTTATAGATATGACCTGTTTAGTATCCTTGTCCACAAGCTAATTTGGTATATTAAGTTAGTTTTCGTAATTTCTGGCTAACAACAGACGATTTTATATAGCAAAGGAAAGATCGGGGTGTGAGAGGGTTAAGAGCGACCTGCCTTGATTACAATAATTTTTACACGAATCTTTATAAACGCTTTGGAGTTTACACAAATTGATTGGTGTGACTAGCTAAGACGGGAGCTGTGAACCATGTCTGAGTGAGCTGGCTTTTTGCTACTTATTATTTTTTGCCCTTGGCCAGTCCTTTCTGATGTAAAAAAGAAAAAGAAAAAAAAGGAAGCCATACACTCTTTACTATAATTTGGTCACATAACACGCCAGAACATAACTATATACATTGTTACATCATTCGAAAGTTTTCTTCATGAATGAGGGCAGATTACTTCTCAACATCAGCCATATTAAAGCTCATTTTATACGAAACACGGTGCAATTATGGTCTGGTCGGCTTGCAAAGGACAGCCTGATATAACCATCCGAGCATCACGCTGAAGGATGAAGTTGATTCCTTTCCAGTGCAACAAAGCGTCAGAAAATAAGAGGTTAATAGAGACAGACGTTTGTAATTGAAAAGCCGCATCCGTAAAAACCAGATAGAGTGTATAATTAATCGAATACTTCAAAGGAATATTGAAATCACTGAATTAGATCCGTTCTTGTGTTCGAGTCATTACAAGATCAAACAGCTATGAGTACACAGCTCATATGCATGTATTCACTCACGATATTATTTCCCGCGGCGTGGCTTGAGAGCGACACAGGTAGATTGTTTACCCTTACCTCCCACCTCCCCTCTCAAAAAAAGGGGAAAAAAACGACACTTCAAAGGAGACATTTCTGAGAGGTAGGGTTTCCACTTAGCTTCATGTTTTTAGCTTCCTTTTGACAAGAGTGCTATTTATGGCTCGTAATTATGAAGGAGGCAGTATTCACCCATGGTCTTGTACACGCGAGCTGGACTCGTGATCGCCAGTTTTACCCTCCCAGAAAGAGCTTAAAGCTCGTAGTGACCAATCTTTGGGCAATCACCTCGCACACCACACACACCCCATCCCCTTGCTCAAGGGGGACAATAACCACCCACATTTGTCAATGAAAAATCCCCGATAGCAAGTGGGGATCGAACACCTGACCACAGAATGGCCTGACTGATGCCCTAATAATGTGTATGTGTGTGTGTGTGTGTGTGTGTGTGTGTGTCTTTTCCGTTCCTTATCTTCTTGTCCTTTTGTCTATTCCTCTCTCTCTCTCTCTCTTTGTGTGTGTATGTGTGTGAGTGTGTGTGTGTGTGTGTCTATACAGTATACACACACACACACACACACACACACCACACACACACACACACACACACACACACACACACACACACACACACACACACACACACACAACAAAGCCAATCTCCTGTGGATGAAAGATATTTTCACAACCTTGCACACGAAACAAATAGAATGAGAAAACACCAAAAGAAAAAGGGGATCGTGACGCCTTGCCGAGTTAAAAATGTAACACAAAAGAGGAGAGAGAGAGAGAGAGAGAGAGAGAGAGAGAGAGAGAGAGAGAGAGAGAGAGAGAGAGAGAGAGAGAGAGAATGGAATGGAAGAGCAAAATATACCCAGCGTCCAATATCATGGTGTGCAGTGTCGTGGCGCAGCTGTCGAGATGGTGAGGCAAGTTCCCCCCCTTGACTCTTAATGCACGTTTGCTGCACGCTGAGCTATCGACTCTTATTTCCTGTTTTCTCCTTCCTCTTCCTCTTCTTCCTCCTCGAGTTCATTTTTCTTCCTCTTCTCCTCCTCCTATTCCTCCAACTCCAATTTTCTTTTTATGATGCTGCTTGAGGAATATTTTTTTGGGTTTGGGTTGGTGCCGTGTGTGTGTGTATGTATGTGTATATATGTGTGTGTGTGACTGTGTGTGTGTGTGTGTGTATGTGTGTTTGTGTGTGTGTGTATGTGTGTGTGTTCTCCTTTGATGCACTGAGATTTGGATCAAAAGGACGCGACAAACTTGTGGACAAAGGATGAGATTCTCTGATTTAGAAAGGGCGAATTAATGGTGATCACGTTTCTGTCTGTCTGTCTGTCTGTCTGTCTGTCTGTTTGGTTAATGGTCTGTCTGACTGTCCATCTGTATCTCTCTCTCTCTCTCTCTCTCTCTCTCTCTCTCTCTCTCTCTCTCTCTCTCTCTCTCTCTCTCTCTCTCTCTCTCTCTCTCTCTCTCTCTCTCTCTCTCTCTCTCTCTCTCTCTCTCTCTCTCTCTCTCCCCTTCTTGCTATTCCCTTTATGAGCCGTAAAAATATCTCCAATACATCTTACGTACATCTTACTCATATAGTAGGGCAGCTTAGCACCGAATTTCAAATGGATGGGGACATGCCGGATAAAAGCACCAAAATTTTATCAGGCAATCTTCAGGGTCCCCGCTATGATTCTATAACCGGCGCCAAGCGGTAGGACCACTCTTATTTGAAATTTTTCATTATTTGTGAAAAAAAAAATTGAAAATTTTGGGATTTTTTTTTTTTTTTTTTTTTTTTTTAGTTTTTGGGAAAAAATGTTTTTTTATTGCAGAAATGAGAAATATAGTCTTTTCCGATCATTTTGGTGTAATTGTTTTTAAAATCGAACATCTAGAAGTATTTTAAAACAATATTTGAAAATTAGGTGTCGGGTGCATTTCCTCAATTTTTTTTAAACGTTCTAATTAACGTAGGTCACCCGGGTATTCAAAAACACAATTTTCGTTATCATTTTTATTTCGTAATCGCGTGGTCGAGTAGCGGTTAACATAGTGAATCGCGTAGTCTAATTAATTCGGAGCCTGCCCTTAACACATACGAAAATCAAGAAAAATGGATACTCTTTCAGACCGTGCGTATATTCACCCAACATGGTGCAAAATTACTTCTCGGCTAAGCTATTCACATTGGCAGCTGCATAGTTCGGTGCACTTCCACTGCGCCTTCTTGCATGAGCATCGTCCTCCGCACGTGGCGCTTTTGCAGCCACACTTGACCAGTTCGCTGCAGGCCTGAGATGCTACAGGCAGGTTGGACCACACAGGACGCCAGGTCTTCGTTGCACTCTCTAGAGTCCATCCAAAGCCCTCTGGGGTTGGAGGCTTCTGCTCACATTGATCACTGGTTGCCCAGATTCCAGCTTGGTAGACTGCGCGCAGTGTGTGCTGCAGAAGGGCTTCTTGCGTTGGGGAATCTTTTCCATTGGCCTGTTCTTCTGTGAGAAGAGTTCCCTACGTGCCTCGTTCACAGAGTCCAAGTTGCTCGTCTTATTGTAGATGATCACGGTGAAGCGCTCGAGCAACTGGAATTGCTTGCAGTTCACTGTCACAGTCATGTAAGGGTGATTCATGAAGTTGTTGAAGGCCTCCGTCACCTCCACGTAGGCATTCCAAGCCTCCCATGCTGATTTCTTCCCTTTGCCGAAGAAAGCGGAAGTTGTGTCGCAGCCCGTGAAACTGTGGAACATAGGCAATGCCGTTGACCTATCTTTTCCCAGAGCATGGCATATGGCATTGATATCCAGGTACATGAAGTTCTTTCCAGTTCCAAATGCTACCCAGATGGCTGCCATCTGATGCTGGCTGGTCAGGGAATGGTACTTTCCTATCAGTATGGCAACGACGTCTGTGTCGACAGTGCGTACCAAACAGTTGGTGCATCCCTTGTCCAGCGCATCTTTCAGGTGAACAACAATCCTTGTATCGGCCTCTTCGTGGTCACATCGTGGCATGGAGTGGTCTGAACCTCTGCTGATTACATTTGTGCCTGATGTTATGAAGACCCCCTTTCCGTCTGGCCAGTCACTGGAGCCGACTTTGTCTGAAAGGAACTGGAAAAGCTCCTCCTTGTTTGTGGGATCCCGGAGGAAGTCGGGCCAGTTGCTGGGCACCTTCGTTGGACCACCGACCTTTCTTCGTACACCTTTCCCCCTTTTCTCTCTAGTTGACTCCTTGATACTGCTGGCAATGTAGCTGTCCCAGACCACATCGACTCTTCTGCAGGATTCAAGAAGCTTCAGGATGTGGGGGATGAAGACCTCATTAGCGTAGTCATTGAATGTGGTAACATTAGTAAGAGGAAGCAGATACACCACAGCAGCACCGTCGAGTATTCTTGCATCCAGAAACGGCGGGGGTTCCTTCTGAGAGTTTTGTGTTTCTTCCACAAGGATACCAATGAGGTCTGACTTCTTTCGCGCCGACTTTTCGCTGACTTTGGCGCCGGTTCTAGAATTGAAGCTTAGATGCTGAGGAAATGCACCCGAGACACCTAATTTTCAAATATTGTTTTAAAATACTTCTAGATGTTCGATTTTAAAAACAATTACACCAAAATGATCGGAAAAGACTATATTTCTCATTTCTGCAATAAAAAAACATTTTTTTCCAAAAACTAAAAAAAAAAATTTCCCAAAATTTTCAAAAAAAAAATTCAAATAAGAGTGGTCCTACCGCTTGGCGCCGGTTATAGAATCATAGCTGGGACCCTGAAGATTGCGTGATAAAAGTTTGGTGCTTTTATCCGGCATGTCCCCATCCACTACCTAAGCTGCCCCACTAATACGTCCACTATGACCTATGTAGACTCTCTCTCTCTCTCTCTCTCTCTCTCTCTCTCTCTCTCTCTCTCTCTCTCTCTCTCTCTCTCTCTCTTTATTTTTCTTTTGTTAGGTGATATATAATTTTTGTTGGGTGACGCGCCGGCCAGCCCAGTGTGGCACAAAGGGTTCAGTGTCATTGTAGTTTTTCTCGCTGCTTTTCCGTGGTGGCAGGTAATTCATATTATTCTCGTGTTGCGGTGGACGGATGAAAAAGAAAAGTTTTGTCGCGAATTTAAGAATGCCCGAAAGTAGTGTAATAGGACGGTAAACTTTAATTGAAGGAAAACACCAGCAACTCGTTAATATAGATGCAAAACCGTCTTTTTATGGTTTGGTCCAATGTGGAACGTCCAAATGATGTAGTTTTCATGCTTTTTTCAAAACTTTTTTTATGCAAATTTCAAAGGAAACTAAAATTACAAAACAAGACAAGATAACATAACAAAACAAAGAAAAGAGCAGATAGAAAAATATAAAACAAAGAAAAAGAGAAAAACAGATAAAATAAAGGATAGAGAAAAAAAATTGAAAATAATGGATGGATAAAAATAAAAATGGAGAGAAAAAACACACCGAAGACAAAAACTATATTGTTACCCTTAGGTGGATGAAAAAGCCTGTAATATCCGGCCCCAGTATAAGGTGTGAGAAAAACCCTGTAATATCCGGCCACAGTATAAGGTGTGAGAAAAACCCTGTAATATCCGGCCCCAGTATAAGGTGTGAGAAAAACCCTGTAATATCCGGCCACAGTATAAGGTGTGAGGCAAGGTTGACATAATAACACTGAGAAAACACATTCTCTGTTAGAAGCAATTCAGAATATTTAAAATTTCGGAATTATTTGCTTAAGATAATGAGTTTAGCCAAGTCACTCATGTTATTCTACCGTGTAATTGAAAGGTTATGGCATATAACTCAGATGTAAAGTGATGCAGTTACATTCATCTCCGTGTTTCTTCTAGGAGTGGGATAAGTGTGGAATCACAATAGTGTAAAGCAACATCATGAAATCGCTGAAATAAATGTAGGTACTGCACCGTCAGGATATTGTATTCAACATCTGCTTAATTAGGTGCGGTAACATTTGCAATCCCAGTGTTGAGAGAGAGAGAGAGAGAGAGAGAGAGAGAGAGAGAGAGAGAGAGAGAGAGAGAGAGAGAGAGAGAGAGAGAGAGAGAGAGAGAGAGAGAGAGAGAGAGAGAGGTGTGTGTGTGTGAAGGCTGCACACTCGTACAAGTGACTCCTGTACTAGATGGACATTTCTGACAGAAGACTAATATCCAATAGTTTGGTGTGAGTCGTGAGTCGTGAGTCCGGCAATTGATTGACAAATATGTGTGACACACACACATACACACACCTATCTATCTGTCTATCTATTTATCTAACTCTCTCTATATATGTATGTATATATATATATATATATATATATATATATATATATATATATATATTTATATATTTATATATATATATATATATATATATATTTATATATTATATATATATATATATATTATATATATAATATATATATACATCTTGGCCTATAACGCCTGTAGGCAGTGACCTCCAGGGGTGGGATGGTAGGCTCTGGAAGCTCACTTGAGAGCTGTGATGGTTGGCCCTCGCCCGTGGTGGCGCAGGCAGGATTTCTATAGTGACGCCAGGGGGTCATGCCGCCCCCTGTGTCCTCCGATGCACTCGCAATCGAAGGTAGAGTTAATGGGCAGGGCATGTGGGTGTTCTTAGGCCCCTTGACGGTGCATAAATAATTGAAGTGGAATTATGGGTCTCACTCGGGATCGAACTCGGGTCTTCGAGAACACCACCCGGTGACGCTAACCACTCTGGTATCGCCTCCCCATATATATATATATATATATATATATATATATATATATATATATATAATATAGTATATTTATATATATATATATATATATATATATATATATATATATATATATATATATATA
>JACEEZ010022383.1:13263-83982 GCA_016584305.1 Chionoecetes opilio | reverse complement strand
TTTGAATGATTTAATCTAATGCTTACTGTAATGGAACACTACATAATCTTATAACAACACAATTGGTATTCATAGACATGTTATTTACCAAATAAGCAGTACATGAAAACAGCAGGGCGTAATAAACAATACTGTTAAAAGCTATTTGGCATTGTGTCTGAGTTGGGAGAGGAAGTGAAGACTAGGCTGCGAGGCTGCCGATCAGCTGAGTCACGTGTTAAGCCCGGTGTCGTGTGGGCAAGTGTCTGTTTACTAACAATGGCAAAGAAAACGGGAGTTGAGGGGAGTAACTATTAATTTTGACAGGATTTTCTTGAAAATAACCTCATTGTGATTCCCACACAAAGTTACTATAATTTAAGTAAACCTAAACTTAACCTAACCTAACTTAACGTTTTTCTAACCTTACCTAACCTAGCGGTCTGCCGAAAAGGGAGTTACTATAATTAAAGTAAACCTAAGCCTGACCTAACTTAACCTAACCTAACTTAACGTTTTTCTAACCTTACCTAACCTAGCGGTCTGCCGAAAAGGGAGAGCGCGTGGAGAATATGCCCCCTGGACATGCCTTTGTTGATCAAGTCAAAATTAGTAATTACTCCCCTCAACTCCCGTTTTCTTTGCCTTTGTTTAGTAAACAGACATTCCCTCATACACAGACACTTGCCCACACGACACCGGTTCCCACCATCCCGCTTGTACGGCCGCCATACAACAACAATGACGTCACCATCATCACCGCTTGAGTGGTATTTGTGGTAACTGGGCACAGTTGGCAACTCCGCTCGAGCGGACACCGCCGAGCGGGAGAGATGACTTGAATTTAACTTTGTACGGCGGCCGTACAGCGGTACAGCGGTGCGGTAGACTTTGTTGTGACGTCATTGTGACGTTATTGTTGTTGTACGGCGGCCGTACAAGCGGGATAGTGGGAACCGGGCTTTACATCCTACCTCTCCCCGACACGATTCTTTCACTTTCTTCTTTTTCATCTTGTGACCTTTTCTGCTTAGTATCGCTTTGTAGGTCTTCTGTCAAGCTCGTGCTCGACACATATCTTCCTTCTTTGCCACTCTGTAGCCCTTTCTTTCCCTGCCAATGGAAGGCGCCTGTTCCCGGGCGCCGTTTGTTTTGATGGCGCTGTACCCAGAATCAGCTGTATGCTCACCTTCCGACAGGAAATCAACGTTGCAGTGGTACAGGTGGAAACAGAAACCAGAGGGGGTGACCTGGCATGTAGGAGACTGGGGGAGTAAGTTACTTTATAAAGCAAGAACAGGCACCTTGGAAGTCAACGGAAGGAACAGGGAACTGGAGAACCAGAATTGTAGCTGCAGGGTAGGAGAAAAAGAAACCGTAGAACATGTCATTGTGGAATGCAACAAGTATAGGAGTCAGAGGGAAAGACTTATAGCGTCAATAGTACCAGTCCTAGGCAGAGAGGAGTGGGACAGGAGACTAGAGCAGGAAGACGGGGCCCTGTGTACGGGGCCCTATATACAGCATGTATAGTCAGAGGACAAAACTTCAATAATCCGGAAATTTCGAAAATCCGGCATTCCTAAGGTCCCGCGTTGCCGGATTAGTGATGGTCAACCTTTGTGTATATATATATATATATAATATATATATATATATATATATATATATATATATATATATATATAATATATATATAATATATATATATTATATATTATATATATATATATATATATAATATATAGGTATATATAATATATATATATATTTTTAAACCTATGTTATTCCCTTACATTTTTCCCTATGATCCAGCAGCGAGAGGGACACCACAACATGTTCCGTGGAGAGTTCCGTAATTTCTTGCTTTTTTCTTATATAAATAATGAGTGTTGTGCACCATGGCTGATGATAGTAGTGAATCAGTGTCTGGTGAAAGTGTATAGGTGATGGAAAATGAGCCAGGCCCTTCCCGTTCCCGCAAACGAGTGCGTAATGTACAGGAATGGGAGACGGTAAAAGCAAAAATGGTGCATGATTCAGGAAAGGAATATAAAAGTGTTTCCACCAGGAAAGTGATATCGGCAAAAAAGATTGGTCCACCATGCCGTGATTTATGTTTTGAGAAAGTTACAATCCCAGAGATCAGTGTAATGTTTAAACGCTTTTGGGATCTTGCTTCCTATGACAAACAGACAGCCTACCTTCAAAAGCTTGTTCGTTACCAGTTAAGAAGCACTGGAAGCCGCTAGGTGACGAAGCACCAACACGCACCCAGACAGTGATGTATACAGTGATTTATAGTAAAGTGGAGTACACAGCAGTGTTGTAGGTCTCGAGACTGGTCTTGGTCTCGAGACCAGTTTGATGTGGTCTTGGTCTTGGTCTTGGTCTTGGTTTCGTTTAATGTGGTCTTGGTCTCGAAGCTTCTGGTCTCTTGAGTTTGGCTCGATACCAGGTCGAGACCAGGATTAAAAAGTGCATCGCGGCGTGGGGAAGGTCGGAATTTATTATCATTCACGAAGAAAATCATGGCTGTTTCGATTCCCGGCGCGCCATACAGCGTTGTACTGTCTATCTAATCACGTATTGTAAAATGTAACGAGTTAACGACCTAGAAAACTGAAAAATGTAAAAAAATTTGCAAAATGTAACTAGTAGTAAACTGTATTTGTTTGAATATATTTTGGGCCTATTTCCCTTCTTTCTTTTTCTTTTTCAGCAGCTAACCCATCACATGTATTAACTGCAGGGATAAAGGTTGAGCATATAACAGTTTGGTTCATTTTTTAATCATTTTGCATTTGATCCCTAAGATTATATGAAAAATTTTAATTAGGTCCGTTATATTCAAGGTACATATGAGAAAAATAATAAAACCCTTCCTTACAAACAGGACAGGACAATACAATTTAGTTTTTAAACGCAGTAGGCTACAGACCAAAAACATTCAGATAATAGACATATTTATACAAATTTTTGCATATGCCTGTTCTTGGTCTTGGTCTGTTTTTCGGAGGGTTGGCCTTGGTCTTGGTCTCGGTCTCGGGGGTCTTGGTTTTGGAGGGCTGGTCTTGGTCTCGGAAGGTCTGTTCTTGGTCTCGAAGTCTGGTCTTGGTCTTTGGTCTCGGAGGGTCTGGTCTTGACTACAACACTGGTACACAGTATGTAAGGCAGGGTTCTTATCTATTTTTGGAATTTGTATTATTACTATTATTATTATTATTACTTTTTCTAGGCTGCTTACGTGCCTTAATCATCCCTTTGTATATTGATAAGACACGGCCAAGGTGGAGCTTGAGATTTAAGACTTGATGCCCTTCTGACGTTACGTGTTGGGACTGTGGTTGAAATCGCCCCCATTCTGGCTCATTATTATTTATATGTTGCATTAAATAAAATGTTTAAGAGTTAAAACATCAAAAACTATTGCATATTGAATGTAAAAGAAAATATAAAAAATGGATGTCCCTGAGCTTTGGACCACCAGTTTTGACATCATGCCATCAGCCTGCGCACCTGCTGATTTATTTAGAATATTAAGAAATATTCTCGAAGGGAACACCTTTCTAATAAAACAAACCCCATTACAATATCTTCATTAGTTTTCTGATTACTTAGAAAAAAACTTTAGGTGCATTTTTCTCGGTTGTAAAAAGTGGCCCTTGTGCCGTTTCTATTCTCGGCGCCTGATATAGACTACATCATTTCTGCAAATGTATAGGTAGGCAAAGGAGTTTTACTCATTTTCTATTTAGTTTACATATTCTTCTGTATAGTGACACATGCGGTCTAAAACTATAAATATTGACGAAAAAAATAAACATAGCTTAGGAATTCCAGACAAATGTATTTTTCTTCATGAACGTAAAATAAAATGGAAAAAAAAAAAAGCCTTTTCCTTTAAGAAACAAAATCAGTGGCCTGGCTGCTGTTGCAAGTTGTCTGCTATCGCTTAATTGAGGCATCAGATGATTTTCAAGTGCAACCCGCATGATAGGATCTAAATTCGGAATAGCATTCCTTTCTTTGCCTTGATTAAAACTAAGCTTGAGAAACCTTGCTCACACATATAAATGTTGGCATCTGTACAAACATGGCTGCTGCCTGCAAGCTAACTCCTTGTATTCCTGAGTATCAAGCAGGGCAACCCATAAATGCATGGGGTGGCCAAATATTATGAAAGTTGCTTTTTGAGAATATTCCACTCGAAGCTCCAATAGGGAAATCAGAATGATCAGTTCCATCCTCTGAAAATGATGTAACCCATCCACATTTTGGGGTCAGGTCTTTTGGAAATATAAGTCAAGGTTTTTCCTGCATCAAAGAAAGGTGTCTGGTAATCAAGTGGGACTTCATACCCCCAGTGTCTGTTTTTCTGTCTGCATACATCATGTTCTCAGGCCACATAATATCATATAGGTATCCAAGACTTCAAAATCAGAAAAACACTTAAATAGTAGAGCCCCCCTTGCTAAACGTAAATTTAAGGGCTCAACAAGTCTGAAGGTTACGCTGCCACCACCCACATTAAATGGGAAAAAAAATTGATTTGAAAATATATATGAGGTAACTGAATTAAGGAAAAAACACTTTTAAAAGGTTTTTTTTATAAGTATCCATGTCTCTGAGTACCTACTCATATCCCAATCGGGGGTTCCACAATAACCGGTAAGGGGTTTAAAAATTATACAAAAAACTTTAAATACCATTTGGGATTAACAAAAAAAAAAATTTCGTTTGGGCATTGGGATAGGTAGCCCATCTATCTCTCCCCTAGAATATTACCCTTTTCCTTTTAAAATTTTTAAAAAAACTGTCTTTGGCCTTAGCTGTAGAAGGAAAAGGCCAAAGGGCGATCGTCCGGGGGACCAAAACACTCGCCGCACAAAAAACTCCCAGCTAAGTTTGGGACCTTGGTGTTCACGTGGCTTCAATGGCCACTAAACATCTCTTGAAAGGGCCCATCTCTTGTTCTCCTCTCACCTAAAAACCCCTGTATAGAAAAACAAGTATTACAGGTTGTAGTTCTTGTTCTTAATACCTCTCTTTTTAGTTTTGGGGGAAAGGGGCCTTTTCAAGAAGGTTTCCCATAGTTTCCCGCTCGATAAAGGGGTTTTGCCCTGCCCCCTTTTAAAGGGACGGTTGGCCAGCTGTCGAGCCCTGCCCTTGCCAAAGCGCGCAGGTCGGGTTTCCCCCTGTGTGAGAGGGGGCGAGGTCCTTCGGTTTCATTTTTCTTCACCTGGGTGGCCCAAGTTTTTTTTTCCCAATGTTTTTTTCCCATTCCCCCCACGTAGCTGCTGTGATGGCGGGTTGTTAAAAATCATTCCCAAACTCGCCGAGGGGTAATCTTAAAACCTTTTGGGGCGCGGTCGCCCAGCGGGTTTTTCTTGAATTTTCGCAGTGTAGCTCAAAACGGTTCACCCAAATTTTGTCTTTGGGTCGTTACCCCGGGTTAAAGGGGGCTTTGGGTTTCTCCATGGTGCTCCGTATGTGGCCTGCCCGGAGGACCACCGTGCCCCCGGTTTTACGGGGGTTTATTCAGGTTCTCCCCGGGGGGCCCAAAAAGGGAAACTGAAATCCCCGGCTTTGTTTATTTCCTTTTTGGTTTTTCCCAAGTTCCTTTGTTACATACAGAGTTAAAATTTCACTCCCCCTTGGCAGCGGCTAGGCACCAGACTCCCAAGTTCCTCCTGGGGTCCCAACGGGACGGGGAGCGGAGCGTCCCGGTGTGGGTGGCTTGGTGACGTTGGTGCCCCCCGGGGGGACTGGGTTTCCAACAGGAGAGGGGGGCCAGGAGTCCCCCGGGTTTTGGCCTCAGTCCCAACGGGCCGGGTTTGAGCTTTCCCGGGTGGGGGGTTGGATTGAGGTTGGGCGGTGTCTTCAATGGGCGGGACGTCCAAGGGGAGAGGCGAACCAGGGTTCACCGCGATTGGTCTTACCCCGAGGCCTCTGGGGCTGGGTGAGGGCCGGGGATGGGGGAGGTAGGGAAGGGAAACCCCAAAGGAAAGCGCCTGAAAACGGACGGGTGCAGGGGGTCGTCGGGGGGGGTAAGGGGGGGAAACCCCCCTTTTTTTCCAGCTGCAGGGGGAAAAATCCGCCCCAGCCTCCGGTAGAAAAGGGGAAAGAGGGGAAACCGGGGGGGGGGGACAGGTGGGGGAAAGGCGGAGTGGGGTAGGATTTGAGGTCCCTCTGGGGACGACGGGCGTCAACCCGGGTAGGATGGTTTTTTTGGGGGGTTCTCCGGTGACTGATGGTTGCCCTAAACCGGAGAAAGGGGAGGTGAGGTGAAAAGGGGGATGCCTGGGGGACTTTGCGTCGGGGCCCAAGGAGGAGGGGGGAAACCTGGGGGAAATTTTTGGGGTCGCGGCCAGGGAGGAGGAGAGGAAGCCTGGGGGACTTTGCGTCGGGGGCCGGGGGAGGGAGGAAGTTTGGGGCATGGCCTCCAACCGGGCGGGAAAGGGCCAAACCCAAAAAAAGGTATTTGGGGTTTTCAGCAAGGGACGATCTCTCCAAAACTTCTTTTCCCTAACGACGAAAGCTCCCAAAGCCCCTTTTCGGCCCCCTTTTAACCCGTGTCGGAAGGCGTGACTGGGGGGGCCCCGGGGTAATGACGTAAATAAAAGCGCGTCATCAGCCACCACCAAATAAATAAATTTTTTTTAAAAACTTCTTGACCAATCAAAAGGGTAAAGGGGAAAACCTTTTTCCCGGGGGAAGAATGGCTGCCAAACTGCCTCTCCCCCCCTTTTGTCCCCTTTCACCCTAAAACTAATTTCTTTTTAAATTGGGGAATTGGCTTGCTTTTTTAAAGGAGTTTTAATGTATCAAAAAGGGAAAGATGTTAAGAAAGGGGAGCCTGTGTTGCTAGTTTTTTGGGGGGTAGAAGGTGTGTGTTTGGGGTTTAAATAGTGAATATTTTTTGATATGGGGAGGCCCCCGGCAAGGCCTCTTCCCTCACTTTTGCCCCGCCCTTTAGTCACCTCATCATAAAAACTTTAAAACCCCCCCTTTTTTAAATAAACAGGTGCTCATTGATTTAGATAAAGACAAGATATATAACATCTCACCATAAAACACCAAATTGATAATAAAGGTAAAAAAGACGTTTAATCCTGCCCAAAACCCACCGTGGGGGAGGGCTGGGGGGCTCCAGCGGCCCCCGGGCCCCCAAAAAATTTTGAGTAAAAACCCCCCGTTATCCCCCTCACCTGTTCCCTTTTTAAGAAAAAGTCAGCTCCCACGCCCGTGATAGCACCCCGGGATCATAGGATTCCTCAAAAGGGGGTTTTCGCTCCCCCACTAAATATTTCCAAAAACATCTATCTCCCCCTTTGTGAAGTTAGGTTGTATCCCCCCTCACGGGCTTCAAAAGCTGGGGCTTCTTTTGCTTGCCGAAAGGGCCCCGCTGCCAGAAGTAATTTAGTCCCTTGCTTGTATTTTATCTTTTTTACTCATATTTTATGAATAATATCCCTCCAAATGCAATTATGTCACATTTTACCTATAAAAAGATATTTCTAGCATACCCCAAACAATAAAGAGCATGTCTGGGGAAATTTCCCACCTCTTCTAAAAAACCGGTTTTTGGCATTTGTTGGCCAGTGTGCAACCCTTAACGACGAAATCAAAAGGGAAATTTTTCCCCGCGGGGGGTTTTCCCTCGTTGGACTAACTCCAAAAAAAGGTTTTTTAAGTGGGTTTTTTTGGCTTTTGGCCCAGGGGCTGAGTGCCTGTGGCTGTTTCGCGCGTTATATACCCCTCGTCTCCTTGAGCTTTAAATTTAAATGCGGCCACCATTCTGATCATTCCCGTGTCTTGATTGTTTGGGGTGGGCTTCGGGCAAAACCCATCTTGAATTTAATTTTTCACGGGGGAAGTTTCCTTTCAAACGGGGCGCCAAACACATACCCCTTCCCCGAGGGTTGCGGGGGGGGGAAAGTTTTTCCCTAAAACGCCCCTCCACGGACAGGCTTGGCGAGAGAGAAAAGAGTGGTCCACGGGGACGGTGACTGTTTTCCCCTTTGGGGAAAAAAAAAAACGTACCATTAAACCCAAAGCTCAAAAAAGTAAAAAAGTCCACATGGGCAGAAAAAATTATAAAAAAAATTTCCCTTACTGGGTTTTTATAAGATATTTTTTTAATGAAGAAATTCTAAATATTTGAAATCCTTGTTAATCATTAAAATTAAAATTTAAAAAACAACATCTTACCCCTGGCGCGACGAAGAGTTTCTACAGTCCCGCGCAGCATAAAAGGACCCTACTCCCTAATACGTCCACGGTTTGTTTTTCATCGGGGCATTGTGGGGATAAAGGCCGGGGGCGCCGCGGGGGGTGGCCTACGGGGGGGAAAACTACGGGGGATGGGGGGAATTTAGAGTTATTTTGCGCGAAATTTATTTCCCCCGGGGATTTATGTGCTCTTTTCCCGCTGACAAAAACTATAGAGGAAAAACCTAGGGAATGGCTGATTTGGGAGAGGGTTTCCCAAACCCAAAGGGAAAAAAATTCATAAAAGAGCCCCGGGGGCAAAAGGTAAGCAACTGGTAGGTACGTAACGTGTCCCTACACTTGCTTACTTCTTAATGAGACTCTGCTGTGACTGTTTTCCTGGTTTAGAAGCCTCTGCACATCAACCATCACCTCAGGTCTTCTCTATGTTGTCAGCAAGCACGGAAATATAGCACCTGGAATATCAATTTCGCCCAAAACAACTCTAATTTTTTTCATCGTCGTAGTCTTCTCTTTGTAGGTTGTATACATATTCATGGTTATGATAGTATTAAAATACCTTATTAATTGAGTTCCTTTTGTTGTCTTTTCTCATAATAAGTAGGGTATTATTCTAGTGTTTGCCCATACTCCCCCTCTTCCACAAAACAAGCTTGGGGACCTGGGGAAATGCGGGATTTTTGGCTGGGGTACAAATATGCGTCGCAACCACATAGTTTTCGAGTTAGGGTGTTGTAAAAATTGCCTAGATCAAGGGAAAATTCATTGGATTTCTTCTGAGTCCAGAAACGTGTGAACCTGACGATCCTCACAGAATGATGACCGAAGTGTCGAGAACCCCCCCAACAGGGGGGTTCTCGGGGGGAACCCCCCCAGCTAGGAGGTTAGCTTATATTTGGTTAGGTTAAGGTAGGTTATATTTGGTTAGGTTATATTTGGTTAGGTTAGGTTTAGTTAGATTTGGTTTGGTTAGATTTGGTTAGGTTAGATTTGGTTAGGTTAACTTAGGTTATATTTGGTTAGGTTAGGTTAGGTTAATTTTGGTTAGGCAAATTTCTCTAGATATAAGGTAATTACCCTAGATCTAGGGAATTTTACCCCCCATACACAACTCTTAAATAATGTGTTTCCGACGCATAATTTGTTCCCCACCCGAAAACCCCGCATTCCCACAGGTCTCCAAACTTGTTTGGTAAACTTGGGAGAGTATGGGCAAACACTATAATTTTATATGTGGGGTTTAATATTTAATGTGGGGGTTTTCGGGTGGGGAACAAATTATGCGTCGGAAACACATAATTAAGAGTTGTGTATGGGTGGTAAAATATCCTAGATCTAGGGTAATTACCTTATATCTAGAGAAATTTGCCTAACCAAAAATAACCTAACCTAAGCAAATATAACCTAAGCTAACCTGGTGGTGTGGGGGTGGTGGTGGTGGTGGTGTGGTGGTGGTGGTGGTGGTGGTGGTGATGGTGGTGGTGGTGGTGGTGGTGGTGATGGTGATGGGGTAGGTGGTGGTGGTGGTGGTGGTAGTGGTGGTGATGGTGGTGTGGGGGTGGTGGTGTGATGGTGGTGGTGGTGGTGGTAGTGGTGTGGTGGTGATGGTGGTGGTGGTGGTGGTGGTGTGGTGGTGGTGGTGATGGTGTGGTGGTGGTGGTGGTGGTGGTGGTGGTGGTGGTATTTCATAATTGTATATGCAAATGTTGAAGCTCCCTTCGCTCGCTTGGACAACTCCTCTCTGTACCCACGGCTGAAATGGCATATTTAACACCTCACACACACCCTACCACGTATATAACGCCACGTTAACCCTAGATAACACCTATAACGTATTAGAAACACGAATTATAGTGGTTATATGAGGCCTAACACAAGCGGCCTGCTCCTAGGCTCAGACACTGTTATTGCGAGGGCTACGAGTCGAACACATTTGATTTCACTACACTAATGCACTACTTTCGCCACTGCACTAATGTCGCCAGGCACAATATATTACGAATTTTACCATAAATGTTAAAAACTCGCTTCGCTCGCTTGGACAAAGAGTTAGGAGACGAAATATAACCTTTTGTGCCAAATTTCTTCCTTTACGCCTGTATACCCGTTGCCTACAAAAGTCACAAGAAGAAGAAGAAGAATTCGTTGGAAACATTTTACAAGCCTATATGACACCCGATTTCGGCTGAAATAGGTGTCCAAGCGAGCGAAGCGAGCTTGGACAATTAAGGCAAGAAAGGTCACATTTGAAGCTCTGTAACTCTTATGAGAAATAACATAACAACATCTGTTTTTTATACTACCAACGTATGGCTGTTTATTAATAATAAGAAATAGTTGTTCACTTATTCGCCATTAGATGCGAATCCAAGAAAAGCTCCGTGTGGCCAAAATGTGACCCAACCGACATACTCTGTATGGCCAAAAATGTAGCCCAGTTCATTCTCCCGGCCATTACTGAGCATGTTTTGTGTTCTGTTCTGAGTCTACGTGCCATGAATACAGCCCTAATATTGACTCATCGATTGTTGATTTAGGGTTGATAAAATAATAAGCATATTTGTTGTACATATAAACCGTGTCACTTACGATAACCTCGCTTCTATGACGCAGTAACTGAACTTTACTAAATAACTGTTACGTGGGCGTATCACTTCCTTCTTGCACACGTGCACTGTCACGAGAAAGTCACATTATAACATGTTTAGTCTTCAAACAACTAATAGTACAGATAGAAATAACAAAAACTTACAATGTTGGGTGAGCATGTCCTCTTGTCCCTCTCCGTAATGGCGTCTTGGAGCTCGGTGCAACGTGCGTACTGCGCATTGCCCCATCAGCTGTTGCGTCCTCGGGTCCAGGGTTTTCACGGGTTCACATAAATCAAAAACAATAATTCGAGGTAAAAAAAAAAAAATTTGAATCTATAGCGGGCCTTTTATTTCGATTTTTCATATTACCCTGGACGCATCGATAATACGAAAATATTTTTTTTTTTACTAAAATGATAAAAAGTATCAATTTTTTCCTCAATGTCAATTTCGTATCATTTTAGTCTAGCGTCGTAAAAACGTACCGGTACCGGCAAAAAGTATCAAAATGGTACTTTCGTACCGTCACTGGGAACCCTGAGTCCACCTGCTCCCCTCTCGCCTTGCCCGAATAGCGTCGTGACGTCACAAGAGCGACTACGAACAAATTGACAAAACGAGACCAATGCACCCTAATTTCTTCTAGTCAATAAAGCACATTAATAATACAAATTATTTGGACTGAGGAGTGAAAAAAAAATTGCTATTTATCAAGTGGTTACATATTACTTAAGATCGTCTAGATGTAAATTTTCCGTCGACCAAGTGAATCTTATTTCCCTCATTACACTATGCTGACAAGTGGCATGATCTCTTTCCACCCACCTGTCCACCCCAAGACAGCCGTCCACCCCTCACTTAGTCTCGTCCACCCAGGTTGAATATCACTGCCCTAGAGCATGGCTGAGTTTCTGGGTGTCAAGGTATTAGTTCTGTTCTTGGTTCCACACTTTATGTACACGAGCCATGGGATGATCTTGCTGACAATGAAATAGTGTCCGTTCATATCTGTCATAAATTAACCAAACCTAAATCAAACCTAACAAAACTAATGTATATCCATTTTTTTATTTTTACGTTCGGGCCTATAGCGCTTGTAGGCATCTGGAGACTCGAGATGTCGGTTCTCTTGCCAGTGGCGCAGGCTGGATTTTTTATGGTGACACCTGTGGTCTTAGGTGAAGATCCCGTTTTCTATGATGTCCGTATCTTCAATTAGGCACATGTTGCCCTGGAGTTTCTTCGTCACACTCGCAATCAAAGGACAGGTATGTGGGTTTCTTCGGCCACTCGATGATGGATTTGACAGTTGCTCCTTGGTGGGAATTGAACTCGGGACCTTCTGTATCTAAACGCAGGGTTGTTGATTTTTTTATTTTAATTTATTTTTTCTCCGATTTATTTGATTTAAATCAGATTTATTTTATTTAAATCAATTTTTTGTATTTTTATTAATTTGATGTTCTACATGAAATCTAACTACTACAGGATATTATTTAGCATATATATAACTAAAAAGAGATGGAATAAGTGAATAAAAAATGCATATAACATGAAATACAGATGAATTTATATATTTTATATTTTTGTGATGGAGGGTTTTCACATCAAAAATTGTTTTTCCAAAAATATTGAAAACCTTTTCTCCTCCTCTTCTCCCCCTTTTTCTTTTCCCCCCTTCCCATTTTCTCCCCCCCGCCCCCCCCCCCCCTTTCTTTTTCCTTTTCCCCCCGGTTCCCTGCACCACTCCCTTTTCTCTTTTAATCCCTAAAATTTACCATAGTGCCCCGAGCTCATGCTTTGTATTAAAAGGGTCTTAATAACAATTTTTTTATTTTTTTCTGGGCTAAGTGAACAAGTGGGGAAGTTGTTTTTTTTTTTGGGGAATTTTTTTTTTGTAAAAAAGTTCTATCTTTCCCTTTCGTTTTTTTCTTCTTTCCCTCCCGTTCCGTACCGAAACCGTATTTTTACCCCCCCCCCACCCGACCAAAAAGATTAAACCTTATTTCTGGGATTTTTAAATTTCGCGGGGGGACGTTATCATAGAAACACAGATTTTGATACATTTGATACTTACTATGTCTAACTGGACCCTATGTGGGGTTTCGGCATCACACTTTGATACGAGGAAACACTATTTTCCCCCCCCCCCCTTTTGGCTTAAAAAAATTAAAAGGATTTGGCCCCCAAAAATTTTTAGGCCCCCTTTTACCTCCCCCCCGGGAAAACCGGCCCGCCTGAGCCCCCAAGGTTCCCTTACGACACAAAATTTGGCCGTTTTTAAGATTCCAATCCGCCAAACAATGATTTGAAGTTAGTTATTTTTTTTAAATTTTAAAAGGTTGGTTTGGGGTTTTAGCCTTTTTTTTAGGGCCCCTTTTTTGGGGCCCACCCAACAGCACCCCCCCCACTTGGGGCTAAAAAACCTTTTTATCCAACTTTTTTTTTCTTTTTTTTTTTTATACTTTAAAATTTAAATTAAAATAAAGGGGGAAAGGGTTTAAACATTAGCTCCCAAATTAGGTTGGCTCCCATTAAAATAAAAAGTGTGATAAAAGCAGGGACTAACCCTATAGATATAATGTTTAAATTTCGGGTCTCCCAAATGCAGAAAACTATGGGGAAAATTTTGAAAAGGCTTACTTTAATTATTAAAAGGCTGGGGAAAAAAATTAATTAATTAGGGAGTAAAAATTTAATGATAAGTTTGCCCAAAATACTTTAAAACCCAGACTCACCATTTTTAAATTTAAAGGGGCTTAAACCCAAAACCCACCCCAAAGCCTTTTTCCCCCAATTTAAAATTTTAACCTGATTTTTGTCATTCCCTTTCATTTTGGGGGGAAAATTGGGTATTCTTTTGGGGAAAAATTTAAAAATTAATTGATAATAGGATGATCTAAAGAGGTGCAAAAAATTAACCAAAATTTGTTAGGTCATTTGGGGAGCCCTGTTTTGCGGGTAAAGGGGAAATTTAACCGTAAAAAATTTGCCAATTAAAATGTGACACTAAAATTTTTAGGAAAATTTTATAAAGATAAATAGAATAACAAAAAATTTTTTTCTGCAAGTTCATGGTTTAACTGAGGCCCTTTTCCACAATCAAGAAAATTTGAAAGGGGTTCAGAAAAATTTTTTAATTTCCCAAAAGGGCCCTTTGGAAGGCATAAACCCTTACAATAGACTGGATTTAGTTCATGATATGGGAAAACTCCCAAACCCAGGATGCGGACCCTTAAATCAAAGGTACAATAAAAATTATTTTCAGGGCAAGCAAATAGGGGGAGGGATTTTACAAGAAGTGAAAAACTTTTTACAATTTTTTGGGGGGGGAAAACACCCCCACAGGGGGAGATTAAAGAAAACCCTAGCCCAAAATTTAATAAAGCGTTTATCCCCCCTTTAAAGGGGTTTAAGACCCCTCATTTGGTGGGTAGTTTTTCCTCGCCCCTACTAAAGTTACGATGGGGAAGGGAAAATGGGGGGTAAATAAATTTCAAGCTAGACCAGCCGGTAAACCACCGCCAAGTTTTTACCAAAAAAAAAGGGGGCCCATTTCTAAAAATAGGGTTTTTCAAGTAAATTTCGGGAAAAAAATGTTTTTCCCTGCGGGGAAAAACAATCCCCCGGCACTTTTAAAATTTTCCCAGTTTTCCCCTAGGAAAAAAAGGTTAAAAGACCTGGAAATCCCCCAACCCTGCTTAGGGGTTTAAATTTGCCAAACAACCTGCCCTATTAGCCCAAAACTACTTTTTTGGGAAGTTTAAAAACCTTTCTCACGTAGCATTTTTCCAAATGGTGATGGGAGAGAAAGACCCAAACGATTTTTTAAAAGGGAAAAGTAATAGTATGATAGTTCAACCCCGGTGTCCCTCGGCAGAATTAATGGTGAAAATAACGGAAATCCGCCATAGTTAAAACAATGTTTGACAGGGAGCCCCAAAGACATTTTTAGTGGAGAGATATTTTCCTTTTTGAAAAACTCCCTGTAATTATTAAGGTAAAACTTAGCCTTTTTCGGGTTTTCGGGCCAAATTAAAAGAACCCTCAAGTTTTTAAAATTTGTGCGCCCCTTTAGTTCAATTGGGTTTGGGTTTTCAATGTGGGGTTACCCTGCTGGGGTTAATACATCGGTAAAAATTTTAAACGGAAAAGGACTTAAATCACACCCTGAAACTTTGAAACAAAAGGGTTTTTAGACTAGTTAGAAATACCTTTAAAGGGCTGTTTTGGCCCCATACCATTTTAATTAAAGGCGCGTTTTATTTTGGTCGATTCCAAGGGAAAGTCATCAAAAAAACAACTTTTTCCTTTCACCAGTGCCGGGGGTTTAAAGTTAAAATTTGGGACCAAACCCCAAAGAAACTCCCTCCCCAAAAGGCCCAAACAAGGGGAATGCTTTCCCTATTTTGCAAAACCCCCCCTTTTTCTAGAATAGGGACTTCTTTAAAGTTCCCACTAAAATTAAAAAAAAAAATTTAAAGGAAGAGAAGGGGGGTTATCCCCGGCACAAATTATGGTATCTAAAAACATGGTTTTTAATCCCCGAGCAGCTACCTGAAGGGGATCAAAATACTTGATCACTTTTTGGATCACACTGTAAAATTAGTTAATGGTAAAAGAATTGGGGTCAAACCTTTGGGCAAATAAATGCCCTGTTTTTTTTCCCCAATTTCCATTTTAAAAAGAGCCTCTTAAATATTCCAAAGAAAAACTAAAAAAACATCAAAATTGGGGTTTCTTGATAAGATCATTCAAATTAAAAAAAGGGATATTTTATCAAAAAACTGGAAGGAGCAGTAACCCAAATATAGGACATTTTTTTACCACACCATGCAGTGGCAAAGATTCATCAACCCCCCCCCCTAAAATTTGTTTTCAATTTTTGTTTAAAAATTAAAACAAGATGCTTTTTTAAAAGACTGTCTGCAGACGGGACCGAATTCTTTTTCCTAATCTGGAATGCCCTAGTAAAATTCAGAACAGAAAAAATTTCGCCTATGGGGTTTTCCCCATTTTTCTAAGGTTTTCCCCTAAATTGGGTTTTTAAAAAAAGGCAGTTTAGAAATTTCAAAAAATTTTTCCCTAGGGCCCTTTTAAAATAAAATATCGGAAAGATGCCCCTATGCCCCACATAAAAGGTTTAATTCAGTTCGGGTTTTTGGTTTCTTGCTCAAGTCCTTTTCTATTAAATAAAACTTACAGTCCCCTTTTTAAAGGGTTCTGTAGCCCAAAATTTTTGGGGAAGAATTCTTTTGGGAAATAATTTGCGGGGGGAAAATAAATTCTAGGAAGAACTAATAAAAATTTTTAAAATCTGGCTAATCAATGAATGCGGGGAAGGCCGCCTCCTCTTACAGAGTTGGAATACAAATTCCCCAAAGACTAAAAAGGGTTTAAATAGGAAGGTTTTCCCAAATTTTACGCCCCCAAGTTTAAATCATTGTTAGGATTATGGGGGAAAAGGTAAAAACTGATAAACCCCTGAGTTTAAAAGTGCCCGGGATTTTTTTTGTGGGGGTTCCTAACAAAGAGAAACACTTTTAAAGTCGGGGTCACCAAGTATTTGACCCCCTTTTTATATGACCCCAATAACTATAAGGGGTAAAATTGCCCTTTAATACAAAAGGCCTGGGGAGAACCCCTTTCCGTTTTGGGAACCCCCCCTAGTTTGGGAAATATAAAATAGAAGGGGAAAGCCCTATAAATCTAAAGTTCAAAAAGATAAAATTGAGGTTAACATAATTGGAAAAATAAATGCTAAATGGGCGACAACCCCACAACTACAAAATTGTTTGTGATGCCCCCCGTGCATAGGGTGCAGTAGCTTATCTTAAAGCAGGGGGGGGGGAAATGTAAAATTATTTTTTTTCTAAGGCTCGGGTTCCCCCAATTGGGCCTAAAAAACATTCCCTAAAATGGAGTTTAACTGCAAAAAATTAGGCAAAAAATTTAGCTCAAATATCAAAGGGCAATTTATTACAAATTAAGTGAAGTATATATGTGGCCCCGGTTATTTAAAATTTGCCTACACGGGTTTAGGAAAAAAACATTTAAAACCCCTTATTTCAGGAATCGGGTTGGTAAGAAAATAAATTGGGTTCCCACATTTTCACTATAATCATTTTTCTAAAAGAAAAACCCCACCCGGATATTTTGTCCAGGGGAACAATATCCTAAAATTAAATCCCAGGATTAGGGTTTTTAAAGGCCCTTTACCGGCTAAAAATTTTAATGAATGGCCAAATCAAAAGGTCTATAGTAAGGCAGACATATCGAAGATATAATCATGGAACCTTATTGACCCCAGACCCTTTTTAGGAAAAAAATAGGTTTTTCCTTTTAAGAAATTTATTAAAGACGGAGGGTCAACAAGAAAAGAAAAAACCTCTGAAATGAAATAATAGGGCGACCAACCATCCGAGCGCGGGCGAGCTGGCCGAGCAAAGCGAGGGAAACCCCCCACGGGGGTTGGGGGCCCGAGATTTTTTGAAAAATTTCATGCTCTGAGAGAGTTCCTGAAGGCCCTTTGGGTTATTTTATAATAATTTCGGCCCTAAATTTTTTGTTTTTGTTTTCCACAATTTGTGTAAATTAAAATAATGTAGGGTATAACCAAGCAACTTAAATTTGGAAATGTATATAATTTTAACCTTTTTTTGGACATGATAAAAAAAATATTAAAATTTGTTTCCTTTGGGAAAAGTAATCCCAACAAAATGTTAACATTTTTTTGAAAAACGGAAAAAAACCTCATCAAAGATTTGAGGGACCAACTTGGGAATTTTTTAAATTTCCCAAAATATAAAATTTAATTTCACTTAACTTAATCATGATAATAAAATGCAACAACAAGAAAGGTAAACTTGTATTCATTTTTGGAAAAATAACATGTCCAATTGGTACATCCCTAAAAAATATTTTCAAAACATATAAAAATGTAAGGTCAATCAGGCATTTTTGACCTATACAGGATAAAAATTATAGAAAACTTGGTAACCGGGAACAAGTCCGGGGGAAACACGGGCTACCAACTGGGTTTAAAACCCCCCCCCCCAAAATTTTTTTAACCCGAATCTAAAACAAATTTACAGAAATGACCCAGCGGGCCAATAAAATACTCGGAAATCCGCGAATCCGCGGAAAATTGACATCCCTGTAAAGCCCTTACAAAATTTTGGTTTTTAAAATTCATAAAGGGGGGAAAAGTTTGACCTTTGAATTTTTGGGCCCTAGAACAAAAAAAAAACAGGTTTTCCCTTTAAAATATCAGATTTTAAACCCCTCGGCCCCCCCCCCGTAGGAAAAAATTTATAAAATCTTTTAAAGGCCTGTACCTAGATAATGAGGGCCCATCTTTGGGTGCCCGAGGAAAAAATTTGGAATCCCCTGTATTTTCCCGAAAAAACCCTGAAATCCCAATTAATTTCCCAAAGGTCATCTTTACAAAAATTGATGTGGAGAAATCCAGGGGAATTTTTTTAAACTTTTGGAAATGGTGGTACTTTAGCCTAATCAGGGGGGAATTCGGGATCCCGGGAGGGAAAGACGGGCTTTTAAAATACTACCTAATTTTCTGAATAAAATCCCAAAGATTATGGGGGAAAAGATTGTCACCTATCCCGGGCCCCCTCAATTTCCCATGGTCGAGAAAACCCTTTAAAAACCATTTGAGGTAGCTGATGTCGACTATACGGGGGCAATAAAAATTTAAACAGGAGATAAAAAATTACCCCCCCCAAAAAGTATATGTCTGTTTATTTCCCTTGCCCCTTTTACAGGGCTGTTTTTTTTAGAAATAGTTTATGTTTTAAGTGCCGAAAATTTATTCAAGTTTTCCCGGCGGTTGTGGTTTCGGGGGCCCGGGGGGCCGGGGCGATTGTTCGAAAAGGGTACTAATTGTAGGATTTTTTCCCCCCAATTTTTTATAAATTTAAAAGTCATTATCATTAAAAAGATCTCAAAGATTTAAAGGGGAAATTTGTTATAGACCTTTACTACCCCAGATTCCTTTGGGAAAAAGGGTTTTACAGAAAAAATGATTGGCCTTTTAAAGTCTTGTTTAAAAAAAACTCTCCACAAAAAAAAAGAAAAGGTTAGAAGACTTGATAACCTAGTGTTTGAGATTGAACCCGTATCAAAAACCAAACCCTTTAAAAACCCATTTAGATTCATCAGAAATATAAAAGTCTTACCCCCCTCACATTTTAATTATGGAGAAGACGGGAAACCCCTTTCCTTGATGGATAAAAGGGGGATTACAAGATCCTACAAAAAAAGGGCCCCCGGGCTCACTATTCCCGGGAAAGGTTTATCATCCCTTTAAAAGAAAAATTTTTAAAGTTTAAATGGTTAAGCTTTGGGGATTGCAGATTATTTACTGTTTCTAAGGGAAAAGTTTTATTTTTTTTTGGCTCAACCCCCAGAAAATAAAAGTCCAATCAAAGTGGGGGAATAGTAATCCTTAGGGGGGTTTATCCCTCGTTCCCCAATGGCCTCTAAAAAAATAGAAAAAATTGCATATTTGAGGGAAAGGGGCTTGTGATTTCTGTGGATTTTATTTAGTGAGGGAAAAACCGATGTGAGCGGAGGGTAAAAAATTTTGGCCCCCCAAAAATTTTTACGGAGAGAAATGAAGACTTAAGGGGGGGCGTTTTGGCGGGCCCAAATTTAGGGGTTTCTCAAACCCCATGGGAAAAGCTGCTTTAAAGTGAAAAACCACTTGGAAAACCTAAATTAAAGGGGGTCAAATTACCTGAAGAAACCCCTTTCTTTTTTGCCGGGCCCCCCCGGGTTGGGGGAAAATTTTAATCCCAAAAAACCCCTCAAAATTTTTGAGAAAGGGTTTAAATTTTAAATGGTGGTTTTTGGCGCTCCCCGTCGGGAGGGGGATAAAACCAACAAATTCCATTTAAGTAAAATTTTATAATTAGATTTGGGTTTTATAAAAAAGATGTTTTTTAAATTTTATAATTAGATCATTTTGGTTATTCTCTATAATACCCCCAATTAAAAAAGGAATTAACAAAAACTAAGAATTTAAGGAAATTTCCACGTTTTGGGAAACATTTTTGGAAAAATTGCCCCACGTGTAAATTTCCTAACTGCCCTTGGGGGGGAGTTTAGTCAAGACAAGTAGTAACGCGTCAGCCACTACGATAAAAAATTTGGGTGAGCGTTTTGAAAACCCCAAAAAGGTGTAGTCAATTTCATAATAATATGAGAAAATTTTAAACCCGATAAACGGTTGAGAAGGACGGGTTTTTGAAAAACACCCCTTAAGAAATTCACTATGAGAAGCCTCCCCGGGCCCCGCCCAAAGGGGGGGGCCCTTTTAGTGGGGGGTTCAACCCCCCCACCCCAATTCACGGGGTTCCCAACTCCCAGCCTGTTCCCAACTCTGACCCCCTTCGACAAAAATATTTCCCCAAAGATAGAGGTAAAGGGCCAAAGCACATTAAACCCACCTGCCACTGCTGGGGTTACCTTATTTAGAGCTAAATAGGGTATCTTTTACAGTTTAAAGGAAAAATTGGGTTAAAAAGCATGGTGAGTTCCCCTTTAATAAAACTTTAAAAATTTTAAAAACAGTTTTTTTGTCGACCATCAATTGGTGGGTCAAAAAAAACCAAACATAGGGTTACTGTTATCTTGTTGAAATTTAAAATTAGATATTCGGTGGGGAGTTTTTGATAAAGGGACTGAGGAAAAAAGACTTTTTTTTTTTTGGGGGGGGGGGGAAAAAAGGCCATTTTCCGCGATGAAATGGGTTTTCCTGTGATCACGATTGACGAAAAGTTTTACATTGGGTGGTGAGAGTAAAGTAATACAATATATAGCTAGTTTATAAATGCTCACAATTTTTTTTTCACTCCTCAGTCTCCTAATCATTTAGATATAGTTTCCGGCAATATTTTATACCCGTGGTCGCTAGTGACGTCACGGCAAAGAAGGCAATGCAGAGAGAAAGTATACTGACTAGCTCTCTCTCTTGCCAACCCTTGTCCGGGCAAACACGCGCGGAGAGAGTCGTGTCTTACAACCCTTTCGGAGGGTCTGATGCTGGGAACAGTGAGCTGAGCTGAGCTGAGTGTGGTGGTTGATCCCCTGAGTGGCCCCACGTGTGTGCTGATGGCGATGTTTGTGTGTTGCTGAGCTGTGCGGAGTTGGGTGACCCGCTGAGACACCAGTATATAGAGCTAAGGCCCTATAGTAGCTCCATTAGTATTTTAGATAGATAGATATTGTTACGACCGTGCTCCGAGACGACTCTGTCTCAAGATCGAAGGAAGCCGGTTGTTATGGTGGACCAGACTCAGGTCGAGACCCAAGAAGCCACGAGGGTAGAGGGGACGCCGGCGAGCAGGGAACAGAAGGGGGAAATGCGGTCCCCAGGGGAGTTTAGAGACTCGCCTGGCCCGTAAGTACCTCAGGGTCAGGTAAGCCAAGGGTAGAGGAAGTTCCCTGTGGTTTTAGGAGTTTGTGGAGGTGACAAATGGACTGTTCCATCTGTGTGTGTGGTGGCGATGTGAGGTAAGGCGACGTGACGTTCCCCGTGGCACTGTGTGGCGCCGTGACGAGGCGGCCACCGTGGTGTAGCCCCTGTGGTAGTGTGTGCGGCGCCTGTACGAGGCGGCCGGCACTGTGGTGTGCCTGGGGTGGCACTGTACGTGTGGCGTTGGGAGGCACGGGGGACTTCCTGGGAGAGGAATTGCCCCTGTGGAGTAGTGGCGCCGGACGAGGCGGCCACTGTAGTGTGCCTGTGAAAGGTACTGGGGTTGTGTGGGGGTTTATGTAGGGGTCTACTTACGAGGGCCCGAGGAAGAGGTCGGGGTTGTGACGTTGCATTGGGGTCAGGAGTTGTAGATTTGTAGTGAGTGACCTTGAAACTTGTACTGTGAGTTACTTCAATATACCGCCGTGAAAGGCCCCCTTTGTGTTTGCCAAAACCCTTCCCCCCTGAGTGTGTGAACAGCCCAGAGAAGGAAAACCCCCAGCCTGGTAAGTCCTAAATTCCTAGCACGAGCCCTTTTTACAAGCTACGCGTCCCCCCCTCTGTCTTAAGCACCTGCCTGCTTCCCTGCATCTCAAGAGAACAGCCCGGATTAGGTGTAGCTGAGGATAGTGAAGGTAAGGAGGGGGGGGCGTTAGTTGCACTGGTGTCGGAGTGGGATGTTCGTGGAATATTGAGGTGAAAAAAAAGCAGGTATTTTTGAAATTCCTTTGTCTGGTGCGGGGGGAAAGATAAGATGGCGGACGGTGGTGAGTCAGCGGCCACAGCAGCCGTTTGGCTGACCTTTGGCAAGCGTTGCAACCATGAGAGTTACTTTGAGTGGGGCGATAAGTGGGAAATAGGTGTGGTACGGCAGGAAAATAAAGGGAAAAATGGGATGCTAAGAAACGTGAAGTAAAAAGTGAGGTGCTAAGTGAAGTACCCACTAAGGCAGAGCGGAAAGAATTAGAGCCAGTGATGAGTGAGCAGAAAATCTGGCTGTGGGTGATATGTCTGAGCATGTGGATAGCGCTGGGGCCGCGGCTAGTGACCCAGTCGTGGGTGTGATTGTAAAGGACGAGTTTTGGGAGGTTGAGAGGCGGGCCGGTCTTGTGAGTGGAGGTGGTACCGGGGAGCGTGTTGTGGAGTGTAAGGAGAGCGTAGGCCTAGCCCTCCGTTACCCACCCCACCTAGCTCACGCGAGTCTCGGCCTCGTCGTGCGGGGCCGAGTGCACGTCAGGAATGTGGCGATTTGCGACACAGGCCGCGGAAGCTGGATGCGCCTGTGTCGTGGAAGGCCTGTCGGGCCCGAATCGCGACGCTGGCAAGCGGCGTGAAAGGCGTGAAAGGCCTGGTTGGTGGCCTGAGCGGCGTGAAAGGCAGAAAAGGTCTTGTTGGTGGCCTGACGCCCAGGCGGGTGCGGGTCAAGAGCCCACTTTGGAAGGGTAAGAAACCCGCTCACTTCACCTCGGCATGGAACCACCGGAGGAAGAGGCGCCGTCGGAGTGAGTGTGGGAAGCCTCACAGCAAGCGAGGTAGGCCTCCGAGCGCCAGGATGACGAGGTGGACGCACCCATACCCGCCTCTGCCGCATTTTCGGGGGGTCGACGAGCAGTTGAGCTACTCCTGCAGTGTGTGGCCCCCGCCGAAGCTGGTACAGGTGGCGGTAACTGCTTGTTACGACGGTGGGGGGATGCATCGTGCCCCCTACCAGGTAGAGCCAGCCACAGCGTGCTGCTGTTAAGCCCTGTCGCACCGTCACCGGCGCCTTGCAGTGGAGGGCATGGTCGGTCGGGAAGTCGTAGCGCCTTTCCTGCGGAGACTGGAGCAGTGGAGCCGGGTTAGAGCTGCGGAGGCCCAGTGGAGTGTGAAGACTCCTGGGCCGTGGTTAACTCTGAGGTGGGCCAAGGGGTAGAGGAAGTCCCCCTGTGGCCTGTGGCGGCCGCTGTGTTGTGGCGCCTGGTTGAGGTAGCAGCTGTGTTCCTGCTGGTGTGTCTCGCGGGAAGAGGAGGGCGGCCTGGTGTGATGTCCAAACCCCTGCAGTGGCGGCTGGTTGATGGCGATGGAGGACTTGCAGTTGTGAAGCTTTGGAGTGGTAACGTTTGGTAAAGGTGGTTTGTTTTAAAGATGGGGCGAGTTGCCTTTCATTGAGGATTTTGTGTTATATGGCATGTAACCATGTGATATGATTTTTCTGTTTCTTTTTAGTTTTGGCTGGCCGAGGTCGGCCAGTTTTTGTGAGGGGAGGGCAGTGTTACGACCGTGCTCCGAGACGACTTTGTCTCAAGATCGAAGGAAACCGGTTGTTATGGTGGACCAGACTCAGGCCGAGACCCAAGAAGCCACAAGGGTAGAGGGGACGCCGGCGAGCAGGGAACAGAAGGGGGAAATGCGGTCCCCAGGGGAGTTTAGTGATTCGCCTGGCCCGTAAGTACCTCGGGTTCAGGTAAGCCAAGGGTAGAGGAAGTTCCCTGTGGTTTAGGAGTTTGTGGAGGTGACAAAGGGAAAGTCCATCTGTGTGTGTAGGGGCGTGTGAGGTAAGGCGACGTGACGTTCCCCGTGGCACTGTGTGGGCGCCGTGACGAGGCGGCCACCGTGGTGTAGCCCCTGTGGTAGTGTGTGCGGCGCCTGTACGAGGCGGCCGGCACTGTGGTGTGCCTGGGGTGGCACTGTAGGGCTACGTGTGGCGTTGGGAGGCACGGGGTAGGGTACGCCGTATAACAAAAATTCTTTTTCTCAACTTTGGCATGCCATTTTTCTATGTAAAATGGAATTCTAAGACGATTTTATCTCCTTCCATTTTGCATTGAGCAATTCTTACTATGAAAAAATCGCACTTTTATATTGCACCCTTATCGAATAATCTTAAATGAGTACGCAGTGCCCGGTGTCCTGTGTATGCATAAATGCACCAATATGAGCTCCAAATGACTAGCGTGGTAAGCTCTTTCTGATCAGTTGGTCATCAGGCTCTACATCACAGTGTCACACCCTCAAAGTTGGCCTAGAACTGTCCATCATGTCCTTCTTAAAACTGAAGCAGGGCATGGTCTCCCGGTGGTGGGCCCGAGCCCGGATGAACCGTCTTGGCCTGCTGCCCCCCCACTGCTGCCGCAGCCTCTGTCACCTGCTTCACGACTCTTTGGGTGCTCTGAGTGTGGATAGAGAACTCCGGAACCTCGTACGGTTTGAACCAGGATCTCCTGGATCTGATCCCCGGACAGTGAAAAAGGGAATGCCGGCTCGTGCAACCTGGCCAGGCTGCCGCTGATCAGTGTCTGCAAGTGGTGGCGCCCAAGTTCACTTGGGTGTGATGCGAGGTCTTACATGTGTCCCCATCCCCCTCGCCAGCCCTCAGCTTCAAAATTGGGTCACGGCGAACCTGCGGTCGTCCTCACTCTGACTCGCAATCAGCAAGAGGAGGACACCATTCTGAGTGTGCGAACCATGCTCCTGTCCGAAACGTAGAAGGTCACAGCTGTTTGGACCTTTTTGGGCTGCGACCTCATCACTCTGAGCTGCGGGGAGGTTTGTGCTTGGGGCCGTCTTCTAGTCTGTAGTGAACCTGATGTCGTAGTAGAAAATTGAAGTACACCTGCAGGCATACTTGACTAGGATTTCCAGGGTGTTCAGTTCTTTGCCAGTCAGTCCATGCTTTCTGGTCCACATGTACACGAGCGACTGGGCTGTGGTGAGCCATCTGGAGTTGGACACCTTGCCACACTTTATCTCCTGCAGCTCGGACGGGGGGAACGCCCCGCATCACAGCCTGACCAGTTTGGGCCAGCTGGTCAGTGGACATGTTGACCAGGATATACTCCGGGATCTCCGTGAGATCTTCACCGCCTGGCACTCTCTGAACTCTGCGTTTGTATGCATCTCATTCACGTGGACAGAGACTGCACACTGGACCCGTGAAGCCAAATGTCAGATGAGGTAGGCCCGTCGATGCTGGTGATAGGTGGCGCAGGGCCCCTCGTTTGTGTGCAACACGCATATACTCCAGAAGAGCTTGCGTCCCACATCTTCTCCAAAGGGCGTGAGTACCCCCTTCCACCCCGTGTTGGCCCTGTTGAGTCACCTTTCAGTTTCGATCAGTGAGCGGTGGAGTCGTATGTCACCAGCAGATCATAGAGAGCCTGAGCCACCTTGAACGCAGGCTTCTCAGGTGGCACCGGGTCCTCTGGTACAAAGTGCCAAAGCTACCTTCCAGATGGCTCCTCTGTCACTGACACATGCTCCTCCCTGATCAACCTTGGGTGCAGTTCCCATAGCTGCGGGCACCATCGCCCTGGTCTTGTCCTTCCCCCATCGTAAACCCCTCCAACTGTTTTGGTACCCTGGTGCTTCCTCTGGTCAAGGTCCCTGGCCGATGCCATGGCATCCTGCCTGGCCCTCTTCAGCTTGTTAGGATCGCAGACCAGGTACGACATGTCTGGAGAGGTGGCCGTCAGCGATAAGGTCCTGGAGGAATCCAGAAGCCAAGGCAGCAGCAGCAGTGGGCGGAACGTCGAACCGGATGCTTGCCAGCGCCAGGTTCCGGACTGGCATTGTGTTTCTTCTTGCAGCTGGCCTGTCCAAGTACTGCATCACAAGGGGTGCCAGGGACCCCAGCCTCTCCCTGAGCAGTCGGTCTACCAGTATGGCAGCCTCCTGTTGCTCCTGCCTCTTTTCTCTGAGTGGTAGGGTGAACGACTCCTCCAAATGAAGGAGTTATCATGCAAATGAAGCCGTTACTTTAGCGGGGCTAAGCTATGTTTTGCATATAAATATAAAAGTCCATTTTTGCATAGCAAGAAGTACTCAAACCAAAAAGTTGAAGCGGACAAACCACCCTTAAAATTCAATTTTACATAAGAAAACATCCTGCCAAATTCGAAATAATCTATATTTCACTGTTCATTGGACCTACGGCGTACCCTAGCACGGGGGACTTCCTGGGAGAGGAATTGCCCCTGTGGAGTAGTGGCGCCGGACGAGGCGGCCACTGTAGTGTGCCTGTGAAAGGTACTGGGGTTGTGTGGGGGTTATGTAGCGTCTACCTACGACGGCCGAGGAAGAGGTCGGGGTTGTGACGTTGCATTGGTGTCAGGAGTTGGGTGAGTGACATTGGTGTCAGGAGTGGGTGAGATTTGTAGTGAGTGACCTTGCAACTTGTACTGTGAGTTACTTCAATATACCACCGTGAAGGACCCCTTGTGTTTGCCTAAACCCTTCCCCCCTGAGTGTGTGAACAGCCAGAGAAGGAGAACCCAGCCTGGTAAGTCCTCAATTCCTAGCACGAGCCCTGTTTACGAGCTACGCGTCCCCCCCTCTGTCTTAAGCACCTGCCTGCTTCCCTGTATCTCAAGTGAGCAGCCCAGAGTAGGTGTAGCTGAGGATAGTGAAGGTAAGGAAGGGGGGGCGTTCGTTGCAATATAGTACCTAGTAATGCAAGAGTAGGAACTTTTTTGTGTGTTAAGCCCGGAGGAGTAATTAGGCGTTTCGATCAACTATATTCTGTGAAGTATAGTTTCTGTGGGTAACTATTAGACCTGGGATGTGATTACTGTTCGAGTATAAAGAAACCCTGTTAACGAGTCGTTTATTATGTTAAGTCCCAGTTATCCTCATATATTCTCTAAATCTTTAATTTTTTTTCCCACTTATTGTGGGTGGTGGCAGCGTAATCGCCAGGTTTGTGGAGCCCTTCAAATTAACATCTAGCCATAAGGGGGGGGCGCTACATATTAAATGACGAAGAGTTTAATAGAATATTAAGTTCATGCATATTTCTTCAGAGTCTCATAATGGCATTTATTTAGTGTATTTTACGGTTTTTATTTGATAATATTATAGAACAAACATTTCCGAGGATAACAGTATACCTTTTATACATATATTTAGTAAGGGGAAATTACCATAAGCTGGCAAACACGGGCGGAAGGGAGTTTGTTGGTCCTCCAACTCGCTCCGACGGGCGGCATATGGCTTGAAGACGGCGGCTTTGCTTGAAGACGCTAGATCGTGACGTCAGTGCAAGGCACCTATATCAGAGAGCTCACGAGAGGTGTCACTCGGGCGATATAACATGGCGCGCCATTTTGATTTCATGGACGACAGCGATCCTAGCGGTTGGTGCACGCACTGACAGTCGCCCGTGCAGATAGAGGGGGAATCGCCCTCCTTTTTGTGATGATGGGGTGATAATGGAAGGTGGGGAGAGAGGGAAGAAAGGAGATATGAGAGAAGGAAAGGGGAATAAGGAGTAAGGAAGAAATTGGAGGGATGAAGAGAGGCAGAGGGGAAACGACGAGGAAAGAAATAACTTGCAGAGCTGGGCGCGTTACCGCCGGACAGGTAGTGCATTACCTCAATGCGTACCGAAAAATCAGGGTGCATTACCGTCAATGCGTTACCTATTTTAATTTCCTTAGAGCGGTCCACGTTATGCGTTACTTCGTTACCGCCCCCAAAATTGAAAGTGCATTACCAGCGTTCCCCAAAAATTTTTACCAATTTTTTTCCCCTTCATTTTTTGCCTTTTCACAACATTGTACACCTTATTCTAAGCATTTTTTGTATAGAAGAAACTTTTCCCATAAAATTATTAGTTTTCGAGAAAAAAAAATAATAATGTGTTTTCCCCGGAAATATAAGAGTCCCCCTTTTAAAAATTCTTAACACCCCAACAAAGGGTTTGGGGGAATGAATCCCACGCGCCCGCCTGCAAAAACAGCGAGCTCAAAATCCGGGCCCAAAAAATTCGGCGATTGTCGTTTTCGTTTTTTAATTTTTGGGAAAATTTAAACATAACGCAAGTGGTAAACGCAAAATTTTTTTGGTGCTTTAAATGGTAGGGGCATTACTTTGAACTTTCTTTGCGTTACCGCGGTATTTTGCGTTCCCCATTTGGTAAGTGCATTAGAAACCGCAGAAACGCAGAAATGCAAGCGGTAACGCAATTTCCCGGTTTTGGGAAAAAAGGAATCAAAAAAGGGGGGGAAAATTCCTCCACTCACCCCTTATCCATCACCAACCCCCATTCATTTCCCCCAAGGGCCCAATTACCTATAAACCCCCCACCCATTCATAAACCCTTTAAACCCATCCCCCGCACCCCCTTGTCGGGCCCCACCTTCCCCTTTTTTTTGGCTTTAAAAATAAATCAATCCCCTTTTCCCCAAATCACCCCCAACCATTCCCCTCCCCATTACCCATCACCCCCCCCATTCCCATCACCCCCCCCCCCTTACCCACACCACCACCCATTCACTCACCCATTACCCACACCCCCCACCTATTCCCTTCACCCATAAACCCATCCCCCCCCCCACCCATTTACTCACCATTCACTCCCCCATTCCCCAATCCCCCCCCAACCCCCCTTTCACTAAACCCATTACCCATCACCCCCAATTAACCCATTCATCACCCATTACCCCATCACCCCCCACACCCATTTTGACTTAAACCCAAAAAACCAAAATTTTTGTGTGGGGGGGGAGGGTATTGGATTGGAGAAAAAATTTTATTGGAATGACGGGTTTTCGGTTTTTAAAATAAAAAAGGGAACAAAAGGAGTAAAAAAAAAAAATACATCCATCAATTTCCACTTTAGTTTATTATTTTAACTTAAAATTAAAACTACCCTATATTTGCGTCTTGGGGTATTGAAAAGGGACAACACCGTGCAATTAATGATATAAGCATTTTGACACTTTTTAAACCCCCCAAATTTTGGGGAACTCCCCAAATTTGGGGGAAACCCTTTTAAACCCCTTCAGTTTATTATTTTAACGTAAACTACATATATTTGCGTTTTTAGGGTATTTTAAAAGGCACAAAACCGTGCACAGTAATGATAAGCATTGGGAAACTTGTGCCGGGAAATTTCACCATCCGCATAGCGGCGCCACCGTTCAAAATCCAAAATGGCGCGGCCCCGAGTGACCTCCCCTGTGAAGCCCTCTGCCTATATCTCAAGTTTTAGGCGTCCAGCCCCGGCCCCTTTTCCCTTTTTGGGTCCAAAGGGGGGGTTTACACTAAAAAGTAAATTTTTGTCCCTTGGGGTTTTTACGGGGGGGCAATTCCCCCCGTGGGCGTCACAGTGACGTCGCCCCGCCACCCCGCAGCCCTTTAAAAAAATTTGGGGCCCCGAATAATGTCAGCGAGAGCACGTCCAAAGGTTTAAATGACCCTCCATCACTGTCCACAATGGGGGGTGGGCCCCGGGGAGCCTGTGTTCACATTACACCGGCGGGAAATGAACCCTCACGTAAGTACCCCCGAGTCACTGATGACAAGAGGGAAAGTAGACTACGTCCACAAAAAATGAAATTTAACCCGGGGCCCGTTCTTGCGGCGGGGAAAGTGGCCAAACGAGTTTAAAAGTTTCTTTTAAAAAACCCAGTCCAGACCCAAAATTTTGTTCTGCAGGGAAAATAACAACAACCAAAATAAAAGGATATTTTATATGTATTATGCAGATTTATGATAAACATATAATATAGGGGTTTTTTTTTGGAAATACATTAACAAAAGCAGAATTTTACTTAAATTTTGGGGCCCCCCCAAATTTATTTTTACCTTTTCGTTTCACGAAAAGGGACCAGATACACTCTTCGAGTAAAATTTACTTTTCTTGGGAAAATTACTCTTGGTGTGGGGGGTCCTTTCAAGAGCCTGGCCAATCAATTGCCGCTAAAAAATTTTTTCAGACCTCCCCCCTAAATGTTTCTGTTTTCCTTTAATTAAGGAACTGCAACTCCAAAATCCCAGTGTCGCTGGCTTTTAATCCAATTTTTGAAAGTTGGTAAACTTGAAGAAAATAGGGGCTTATTCCACTGCCTTAAAACCCCAAAATTTAAATATTAAGAACGATTTTCTTCTATTGTTTTTGATAAAAAGCCTGTTTCTGAAAAACATTGTATATACCAAAAAAACCAAGTATTTTATAGTTGAGAGGCGGGAAAATGTTACTTATGAAATTATTATCAAAAAAGTATTTTTGAAGTTTCTATCCCTAGGCAGTCATTTTTTTCCTGTTTTTTTGCGTATAAATCAGATAGAAACCGGGAAAGTGCAAGATCACCGGGAAGTAAAATGTTTTGATTAAATCTCCCCGCCACAATCTCCCCGCCCACCACTCCCCCCCCGCGGCGTTCGCCCCCAAAATTATAACCAAAATTTCGCGGGAAAAAGCCGATTTGGGCATTCTTTATTCTTTTTTTTTCCCAAAGGCATGCTTATTGATTTTGACAAGCGTTTGCCAACGCAGCAGTACTGTCTTAGAAAACGTGTAAACACCCCCAAATTTTACATGCCCAATATAATGAAAAAATATATTAACTTTTGCTACTCGGGCGAGTAATTTGCTTTTTAAATTCTATTATAGAACGTTCCATCGTAATGCATGTCTCCATATAATTGTAAAAAACAAAAGAACATATTTTTTTGTATTCAGTGCGGTGCATAAATGTTTTATCGCAAAATTAATTTTGAAAATATTATCGCTGAGCCAAAACCAGTGACCAACCTTTGATTAAAACTGCCAGCGCCCACTGGCTTTCTCGATTTTTCAGATCATTGGAATTCTCTCCTTTTAAACATTCATAAATGCGCACAAAAACATGCAAAGGATACTGTATTTAATTAGGATAGTTCAACATGTTGATCGATATATACTAAACTTTTAAAACCGGTTTAAAAAACTAAAAATTTTAAAAATTCTTCCGCGACATCGGGGAACAATTTTTCCAATCCCCGAATCTTTAAAATGCCCGAACCTTTTTAAGACTTGTGGCCGCACGATAAACTTGAAAATTTGGGCCCATAATACCTAAAATATAAAAAAATCTCTTTAGTAATATTAAATTTTTTAAAAATGCAAAGTAAATGGTACATTTGTCATAACTTTCACAGGAATGTCACCCAAAAAAAGTACATAAGGATTACAAAACCTCCGAGGGCGAGGTGAGGTGTTGACAGCCTGGGCCCCATATTTCCCTGCGTTTTGCCGATTCGGCACTGGCTGCCCTCTACGCATGGCTGTACCCCCCGAACTTTAAACCCAGGTTTTTGAAAAAAACCCCTTTTGTTCCCCCAAAAAGTTCTCACATTTCGTCAACCTAAAACCCTACCCAACCTAACCTAACCCTCTGCACGGGGGGCGGGTCTGATGGCGCGAGGGGAAATTTCCCGACGAAGAAGGTCCCAGCGAGGACTTCAAGAAATCCCAAAGGGGAAAGTTTGCAGAATGACGTACAGAAGTTAAGAAGGGATAAAAGCATGACAAAAAGGGTATTAAAAGAAGAAAAATGCTGGTAGTGGAGAAACGAACCCTTGTGTTAAATGGGAGGATATAGCAAGAGAGAGAGAGAAGGGGGTAAGGTGTGAAGAGGACAGGAAGATGTGAGAATGAGGGGCAATGGACAGGTGCAAATGGCATGGTTTTTAAAAATTAAATTGACTCTTTTAATGGAGACTTCTTCATGGTCACCCTATTGAAGGATTCCAAGGAACAGGCGACTAATAAAGCCAGTTCACATAAAACAGTGATTACCAATATAACATCAAAAAACATATAATATCTTATAACTCTCCATATGTTTTGGGTGAGAGCGAGGCCCTGTCTGGCTCTCCCAGTGAATGTACGTACGATACATTTTCCTTCGGCTCCGTCTGTAGAAGCGTCTGGCAGCGCTACAATCGTATATTGTGATGGCAAGCAGGGGCGGAGCTTAAATAATTTATAATTATAATTCCAAGAGGACGCACAAAATACGCCTTTTGTTGTGATTGCACCTTTGTAAACTTGCACCACTACCTAGATCGATGGAATGGTGACTATGGTATGGAGTACAACGAAATACACAGAATTTATTACACCTATTTTACTATATTACTCTTTTTTTAGTCACCAACAATTTTGTTGTTGTTCTCATTATTGTCATCATCAAGAGGGCCATCATACAGTGATTTACAGAGGATTAATAGGACCCAATCTGGTGAATTTCGGTTCCCGTGCCGAGGACGTGGCAACCGCCGCCTTGGTTTGTTTTTTGTGTCAACTGAGGTTGAGGTTGGCGGGCGGGGCGAGGTTCCAACCTTACCTCGTCGTATTTGAGTGATCATTACTAAAGGGGGTGCTCAGGTACTCACATTTGACCTTATGGAAGAGGGCGTATCAGGCCTGTGTATCCCAGCAGCTCAATCCTTCTGCTGAATGAGCGACAGAGGCGGTGGCGATCGGAATATTTTGTCGCCGCGGCTACAGGTACGTGGGCCGTATCCGGTTGTGACTTGTGACTGCCCAAGGGTTCCTCCACACATAGCAGGGTAATAATGGAGGAGAGTTTCGCGGTCTTTTTCAGAGACACCGACTAGTTTTTCCTGGCCTAAAACAGGTGCTTGTTCTAATGGAGATAGTTGTTTTTTTGCGCAAACCATAGTTTTCGAGAAAAAAAAAACCGCTTTTCTAATCGAGATAGTTTTATTTGCGCAAAAACCTTATTTTCGAAAAGAAAAGAAAAAAAAAATTCTCCATCAGAAAAAACAAAAAAATTTGCGGGAAAAATTTGTCCAGGGTCTTATAAGCTTTAATGAAACCTAACCTAAACTTACCGTATAGTTTTTAAATTTGAAAACTTAACCTAACCACAAAGTATAAAACCTAACCCTAACCTAAACCTAACCACCAAAGTATACCTAACCAAACCTACCAAACCCGAAACCCACAAATACCAATAACCAAACCCCCAAAAACCAAAGATACTAACCCCAAAAAACCAAACCACTAACCTAACCACAAAGTATACCTAACCCAGACATGGGCATGATTATGATTATTAATCCAAAAATCATAATCAAAGCTGTGATTACCTAATCATATCAAATCATAATCAAAGTTAAGCAACAGGTATAATCATAATCAAATCATATAAATAGAAGCTGCAGCTTTAAATCATAATCAAATCATAATCATATTTTTCTTCATAATAATCAATGATTAAATGTGATTATTGTGATTATTTCATTGTATTTTCCATGTAGCAATTCTATTTCTCCTAATAAATTTGCCAATTTCATATAGTTTTTTGTTTATTTGTTTAGAGGATATACAGTTCCTCAGAGCCATAGTGATCTACCGCTGCAGGTTAGTGTTGGCCGAAGGGCCCCCACCCCGGGAGGGGGGTCATAAACCCCCGGCTAAAACCTGGTACCCATTCACTGCTGGGTGGACAGGAGCTCGGGTTTTAGAAAGACCACCCATCTGTCTTCGCTCCGCCCGGGGATCGAACCCGGGACTTCTCGGTTGTGAGCCGAGCGTGCTAACCACTACACCACGGAGTGCCTGTATGTTATGTTTATATATATATATGATTTCCAGGTCCAAGCATGTTTGCAAAGCATGACACTAACTAAAGACATTTTCTGCGGGGGAGCAAGAGAAAATTTCGCTTGCAAGCGGTTACTTTTCTCTCGCTGTACCCCCGCAGAAATGTTCGACCATCGCTTGCTCCATGAGAGGGCTGAGATTAAGCAAAACAAAGATCAAATTACTATTTTGAACCTCCAGATATTTCACACTTGGACGCATCCTATACCGTTATAGTCAGAAAAGTGTGCAGATTCAGGAAGTGTCTTAGAAATTTAATGTGATCATAAGTAGCCGAACAATGAGATGATGAAGCCAAACAAGTGGAGAAAATGTTTATGCACTGTTTACTTAACCCTTGTTTTCGAATACTTGTAATTACATTACAGTTATAATGTATACTAATGCATGCAAAATTTCCTCAGGAAGCTGATAGTAGTCTCAGTGTTCTTAATATCCATTTGGTATTGTAATTTGTATTGTATTGTAATTTTTTTATAACAATAGTTTGTCAAGTGATTATATTATAAGTTTACAGTGTAGTTATTTATATTACTCAAATAAAAGAAGCAAATGCACCAATTAGATGTGGTTTCCTTAAGCTAGTGTCAATTGCAATAAAAAACACTGTTGACTAATGTATAACTGAACAAAAAAATGACCTTAATAATACATTGTGTACAAAAATCACAATAAAATGTGATTATAATCATAATCTAATCATAATCAAGCAAAATAGAAAAATCTAATCATAATCAAAAATACGTAAAGCGAAATAATCATAATCAAATCATAATCTAAAAAAAAAAAACGAGTAATCATAAACAACAAATCAANAATCACCACCCACCATATGACTTCAGCCAAAACAAAATGTGTGGGGGGAGAGGTATTGAGATGGAGACAATTATTGGAATGACGGGGCTTCGGTATGAAATACAAAAGGAACAAAAGGAGTAATAAAAAAAAAATACATCCATCAATACCACTTCAGTTCATTATTTTAACTTAAAATTAATACTACATATATTGCGTCTTGGGTATTGAAAAGGCACAACACCGTGCACAGTAATGATATAAGCATTTTGACACTTTTAAGCCCCCCCCAAATTTAGGGAACTCCCAATTCTGGGAACCCTGTAACCACTTCAGTTCATTATTTAACGTAATACTACATATATTTGCGTCTTAGGGTATTGAAAAGGCACAATACCGGCACAGTAATGATATAAGCATTGTGAAACTTGTGACGAATTGCACCATCCGCATAGCGGCGCCACTGTTCAAATCCAAAATGGCGCGGCTCGAGTGACACCTCTCTGTGAAGCTCTCTGCCTATATCATCAAGTATAGGCGTCCAGCCTCTGGCCCCTTTGCTTTTGGCTCAGGCGGGGTTCACACTACACGTATTGCTGTCCGTGTCTACGTGGGCGTGGCAATCAGTGACGTCACAGTGACGTCGCCCGCCACTCCCGCAGCCACGTAAAAGAATTGGGAGCTCCGAATAATGTCAGCTGAGATGCACGTCTCAAGGTCAGTGACGTCATCACTGCTCCAGCAATGTGGTGGTCGCGGGGAGCCTGTGTTCACATTACACCGGCAGGAAGTGACGTCACTGTGACGTACTATGAGTCACTGATGACAAGATGCACGTAGACTACGTCCAGCAAAAACGTGAAGTGTGAACCGGGCCTTAGTTCTTGCGGCTGGAACGTGGCAGCGAGCTCAAAGTGCTTTTAAAATACCTAGTCTACAGACCTAAATTTAGTTCTGCAGGTAAAATAACAACAACAAGTACATGATATTATATGATGTATTATGCAGATTTATGATAACATATAGGACTATAGGCGTATTTTGTGACTACATTACAAAGCAGAATTATACTTATTTAAGCTCCGCCCACTTATTTTCTACTCTTTTGCGTGCACAGAAAAGGGACCAGATACACTCTCTCGAGTAAAATTATACTTTTCTTGGGAAAAATATACTCTTGGGTGTGGGTGGTCCTTTCAAGAGCCTGGCCAATCAGATCGCGCGCATGAGAAAATCTTATCAGACCTCCTCCCGTAAATGTTTCTGTCTTCCTTTAATTAGAGAGAACTGCAACTCCAAAATGCCAGTGGTCGCTGGCAGTTTTAACTCACAATTTGGTGAAAAGTTGGTCAACTTGAAAGAAAAATATGGGCTTATTCCACTGCACTTAAAACACACAAGTATAATATTAAGAACGATTTTCTTCTATATGTATATTGATAGAAGCCTGATTCTGTAAAACATTGTATATAACAAATAACCAAGTAAGTTATAGTTGAGGAGGCGAGGTAAATGTTACTCTATGATATTATATAGTCAATAACGTATGTTTAGAAGTTATCTATACCTAGGCAGTCATATTTTCCTATTATTATTGCGTATCAATCAGATAGAAAGCCTGGAAGTGCAATGAGTCGACGCGTGAAGTAGCAATGTTTTGATTCAATCTCCCCGCACAATCTCCCCCCCCACCACCCCCGCCGCGGGTGCGCCTCCACAATGGGCCCCAGACAAAAACTACGTCAGGTTGTTTACATGGGTGCTTTGTGGGATAAGGGGGGTCCCCGCGGGTGGCCTACAAAGGGGAAACTAGGGCGATGGGGGAATTTGAGTTTTTTTGGGAAAAATTATTTTCCCAGGTGTATATTATGTGTCTGTTCGCGCTGAAACACTAAGAGAAGACCTAAAAGGTGTTTTGGCAGAGGCTTCAAACCAAAGAAAAACAGAGTCATAACAGGCCTGTAAAAAAGGAAAGGGTGGTAGGTACGTAATGTGCCCCTTTTTTTTTTTTACTTGTTTATCTTAATGAATTTGCGTGACGTTTCCGGGTTTTAGAACCTTTGCCATAAACCCATCACCTCAGGTTCTCTATTTTGTCACGAGCACGGAAATATAGCACTTGGAATATCAATTTCGCCCAAAACAACTCTAAATTTTTTCATCGTCGTAGTTTCTCTTTGTAGTTTATAAATTTCTGGTTATGATGTATTAAAATACCTTTTTAATTGAGTCCTTTTTTTGTTTTTTCTCTAAAAAGTAGGTATTATTCTAGTGTTTGCCCATACTCCCCCTCTCCACAAAAAAAGCTTGGGGACCGGGGAATGGGGGATTTTTAGGGGGGTAAAAAAATTGCGTCGAAAACCACATATTTTTTTGATTTAGGGTTTTTGAAAAAAACTGCCTAGATAAAGGGAAAAAATTTTCATTGGATTTCTTCTGAGTCCGAAACGTGGGAACCTGACGATCCCACAGAATGAGACCGAAGTTCGAAACCCCCCAACCTCCCGTAGGGGTTGGGTTTTTTTGGGTTGGGTTTAAAGGGTGGGTTATATTGGGTTTAGGTTAATTGGTTAGGTTTTTTGGTTGGGGTTTGGGTTTAGTTGTTTTTTTTGGTTGATTTGGTTTAGGTTAATATTTAATTTTTTGGGTTGGTAGATTAGGTTTTTTTGGGTTTAGGCAAATTTCTCTAGATATAAGGTAATTCCCCTAATCTGGGGGAATTTTTCCCCCCCCCATACACAACTTTTAAATAAGGTTTTTCCCGACGCATAATTTTTTCCCCACCCGAAAACCCACTTCCCACAGGCTAAAAAATTTTTTTGGTAAAGGGGGAGGTAGGGCAAACATATAATTTTATTGGGGGGGTTTAATATTTAATGGGGGGTTTTTTTCGGGTGGGGAACAATTATGCGTCGGAAAAAAATTTAAGAGTTGTGTTGGGTGGAAAATTTCCTGGGTCAGGGAAATTCCCATATCTTTTCCTAAAAAAATTTCCCAACCAACCAAATAAACCAATAACCTAACCAAACTAACAAATAACCCAAAACCAAACAATAACCAAAAACAACCTTCTCGGGGGGGGGGGGTTCTCGACCCTCTCTTCCTCGGTTTTTAACTTTGGATCCCGGGAAAAAACCTGTTTTTTTTTTATTTGGAATTTTTAAAAAAAATAAAAAAAATGGGTTTCCCCCTTTTTACCAAAACCCCACCCCCCCCCCTTCCCCCGGGGCCCCATTTTTTTTGGAAAGAGGCAAATCCAGGTTCCCCCATTTTCCCCCCCCAACCCTTTTTTTTGGTTTGAAGTTTTTCCCCCCCCGAAAAACCCGTTAAATAAATTTTTAAAAAATTAAAATAATTTTTCCCCCCCCCAAAAAGGGAATTTCAACAAAAAATTTTAAAAAAAAAAAACCTCCAAAAAAACCCTAAATAAAAAACTCCCAATATAAAAACCTAACCCAAAAATTCCTAACCAAAAAAACCAAACTAAAACCCCCCAACATTTAAAACCGGGGACACTTAAACCCCTCCAATTTTTCTAAAAAAAACCAATAAATTTTCCCCCTTTTAGGAATTTTTCCCCCCCTCGAAAAAAATTTTGGGGGACGATTTTTTCCCCCCAAAAACCCCCATTTCCCCCCCCCTTTTCCCAGTTTTTGGGGGGGGAAAACAAAACTTTCCCCTTTTTTGAAAAACCCCCAAAAACCCAAAAAAAAAATTTTTTAAAAAACCTTTGAAAAACCCCAAAAAGATAAACAAAAAAAAGGGGGGGCGAAATTAATTTGGGGATTTTTTCACAAAGGAAAACCTAGGGGGGTTTTTCGTTTAAAAAAAAAGGGGGCCCAAATTATTGAGTGCAAGTGGGGCCGTACACCACCCGGGAAATTTTAGGGTTGTTAGATCTTTTCCGGAAACCCGCAAAACCCTTTAGGTTTTTTAAAGGGCCGCGGAAAACCCAAATTAAGGGTTTTGCGCCCTCTGTTCTTCCTGCCTAGTTTTTCCTTTGGGGGCCCCCCGGGGGTTTTAAAAAAACCCATTAAAAAACCGTGACATTATTTGGGCCTTTAAAAAACATTTCGCGGAAAAAATTTTGGATTCTTTTTCCTTTTCCCCAACACTTTTATTTTTTCAACGTTTGAGGGAGAATTTTTTTAAAAAAAAAACCGCCAATTTTTTCCCCCAAAACCCCCGTAAAAAAAATTTTAACTTTGTATGGGGGTAATTTGTTTTGTTTAAAGAATTACGAATGAGCCCAAAAAATGAAAACCCGGAAAAATTTTTTGGGTTCGTGGGGTTTGGGGGGGGAAATTTTTGGGGGGAAAAAAGCGCGGGAAAACCGTGTTTGGAAAATGGCGGGGGGGTTTTTTTAGGGGTTTTTTGGGGCCCCCCAAAAATTGGGGGTTGAAAGGTCGTTTTTTGGGGGGTTTTGGGGGGGGGTTTTTCAACTTTCATAAAAACTACTAAAAACTTCCCGGGATCTTTTTTTTTAATCCCCGCTTTATGGTGAAAATTTGAAAGGGACGCAGGAATTTTTTTTTTTGGGGGGGGGGGGGGGGGGGGGGTTTTTTTTTTTTGGGGGGGGGGGGGGGGGGAAAGCCCGGGGGGGGGGTTTGGGGGGGGGGGGGGGGGGGGGGAGGGGTTTTTGGGGGGGGGGGGGGGGGGCCCCGGGACCCGAAAAAACCCAAAAATTTTTTGAAAAAAAATTTGGTTTCCCACAAAATTTTAATGTTCAATTAAAAATTCCACCTAATAACCCCTAGGGGGGGCACGGAGGGAATTTGGGGGGGCCCCCGGGGTTGAAACCAAGGGAAAAGGTTTAAAATGCACAAATTAGGGAGAAAAACAAAAAAAAATTTGGGGGTAAAAAGGATGGAAACGAATTTGGGTTAAATGGGGGATTAAAAAAAAAAGGGGGAAGGGGAAAGAGGAAAATGTAAAAAGGAGGGAGGTGCAAATGGAGGTTTTAAATTAAATTCTTTTTTTTGGGGAATTTTACATTTAAAATTAAAATTTTTAAGGAAAGGGAAAAAACCATTCCAAAAAAAAAGTCCAAATTCTCCAAAAATTTAATTTAAACCCCAATTTTTTAAGCAGGGCCTTCTCTCCCATCACCACACACCATTCACTCACCCATATACCCATCACCCCACACCCATTCACTCACCCATCTTACCAATCACCACACCACCCCATTCACTTACACATAACCCATCACCACAACCCCTTCACTTACCCATTACCCATCACCCACACACCCATTCACTACCCATACCCATCAGCCACACACCCCATTTCACTTACCCATTACCCATCATCACACACCCATCTCCACTTCACCCATTACCCATCACCACACATCTATTCAATTACCCATTACCCATCACCACACACCCATTCACTTACCCATTACCCATCACCACACACCCATTCACTTACAATTACACATCACCACACACCCATTCCACTAACCCATACCATCACCAACACCCAGTAACTACCCATTACCACCACCCATTCACTTACCCAGTAACCCATCACCATACACCATTCAGTTACCATTACCAATCACCACACACCCATTCACTACCCATACCCATCACCACACACCATTCACTTACCCATTACCCATCACACACACCCATCACTCAACCATTACCCATCACCCACACCACCATTCATTTACCCATTACCATCACACACACCCATTCACTTACCCATACCCATCACCACTCACCCATTAACCCATCAACCTCACACTCATTCGCTCACCATTTCCTGTCTGTCCCATTCACCTTTTTGGCATTAAATCAATCAATCACCCCGAACCCATTCACTCACCCATACCCATTACCCCCCACCATTCACGTAACCCCATACCCATAACCCCCCAACCCATCACTCACCCATTACCCATTACCCCCCAAACCATTCACTCAACCCATTACCCATAAACCCCCCACAATTCAATCCCCAGTTACCATTACCACCCCAGCATTCAATTCACCCATTACCCATAACCCCCCACCCATTCAATCACCATTCCCATCACCCACACAATCACTCACCCAATCACCCATTCACCTTACCATTACCCTATCACCCCCAACCCAGTCAACTCAGCCACTACCCATCACCCCCAACCCATTCAGCTCACCCATTACCCAGCACCCCCACCTATATATTCCCTCACCCATTACCATCATCCCCACCCATTCAATCACCCATTACCCAGCACCCCCCCCCATTCACTCACCAATTACCCCCCACCCATTCAACTTACCCATTACCCATCACCCCACACCCATTCACCAGCAACCCACACCCACACCCATTACCCCATCACCCCACCATTCCCTCACCCTTACCATCACCCAAGTACCCAACCATTCACTCACCCATTACCCATCACCCCCCACCCTTTACCCATCACCTCACAACACATTCAACTCACCCATTACCCATCACCACCACCCATTTTGCCTTCAGCCAAAAACAAAAATGTGTGTTGGGGGAGAGGTTATTGAGATGGAGACAATTTATTGGATTGGATGCGGGCTTCGGTATGAAATACAAAAAGGAACAAAAGGGTAATAACAAAAAAATACATCCAGCAATTACCACTTTCAGTTTCATATTTTAACTTAATACTATATCTGCGTTTGGGGTATGGAAAAGGCACAACTCAGTGCACAGTAATGAATAAGAATTTTGAACTTTTGAAGCCCCCCAAAAAAAATTTAGGGGGTAACTCCCAATTTTGGGAACCCTGTAACACTCCAGTTCATTATTTTAACGTAATACTACATATATTTGCGTCTGTAGGGTATTGAAAAGGCACAACACCGTGCACAGTAATGATATAAAACCATTTTGCACTTTTGGACGGAAGGACCCATCCGCATCGCGACGCCATGGTTCAAAATCCAAAATGGCCGCCCGAGTGACACTCTCGTGGAGCTCTCTGCCATCCCTACAAAACAACCAATAAACATGTCCGATACACTCTCTAGTCACGACTCCTTTGTTGTTGTTTTCTCAGGCTGCCTGGCTAAATAGCCCGAGCTCCTATGATATAGGCCATGGCGGGACCGGGTTTTCCACAGGGCCTTCACGAGAGTGTAGTTAGAGCATATGATATAGTACTAGCTCCCTATACTGTCTTCTGTTACCCACCGGAGAGAGAGCGGCACGCCGCCGCACCGCCCGCACGGGGCCGTAAGCGACGTCAATATAAATAGCCGCTTCAACGACCAAGGTTAACACACAATAGGTACGTTAATGTGAAGACAATAAAGATGTATTATGTTCATGGTCATATTACGGTTAACTGTAGTGTTATAGGCATTGTCTATGAATGTATCTGTTATTCCAGTCTGGGACATTGTCATCATGCGAATTCCAAAACCTCATGAACACGACAAAATGGTTTCAATACCTATTTATATGTTAAGTTTGATTATGTGCAGTGCCATCTCAATCCTATGTTGAACCCTTTCACGCCAGATCTTTCCTTTGCTATAAAAAAATCGTCTGTTGTTAGCCATAAACTACGAAAAAGTAACTGAAATATCAGTTAGTCGACAAGATTACTAAACATGTCATAGACTATAAAAATATTGATTTATTCACTAAAAATCTTCTAATGGTACCTTAATTACATGGAAATTACGTTCGGGCCTCAAGGGGTTAATAGTGTAGGATGCTGGTGTTGGCATCGCGGACCGGTATCCACAATGGACCCATATTGTTACTTCTGATAACTCGGAAGAGCCGGGTGGTGTCCACACCGCAGCCTGGCCAGGTGGACTCCGTAATCATTTCCCGTATATCCACAGTAGGAAATACAACTAGGTAAATACACAAACAGAGAGAGAGAGAGAAAAAAAAAAGTAGAGGATCTAGGCCTCTTCCATTCTTTGTGCCAAGTTGCATGAAACAGTTCTTTCAGTGTAGGTTGGGTTCTGGGTTCAGGGTTGGTTCGTCTTCCGGCTGTCACAAAATGGAACGCAAAACCCCGTTTTTTGTTTACAAAACATACTCAGCTGGCGAGACAATTAAGAGAGAGAGAGAGGGAGAGAGAGAGGATGAGGGAGGAGAGATGAGAGATGAGAGAAGAGAGAGGAAGGATTTGGAGAGAGAGAGAGAGAGAGAGAGAGAGAGAGAGAGACCGAAAGAGAGGATAAACGATGAGAGAGAGAGAGAGAGGAGAGAGAGACGACGAGACGAGAAGAAGAGAGAGAGAGAGAAGAGAGAGAGAGGAGAGATAACGAGATAACGAGAGAAGGAGAAACGAGAGAATAAAACTCAGCTAGCTGCTCCATGTGAAGGATCATATCACGTTAAGATCGCGGAACGCATGGGCCTCCACCAGCCATGTATGCCTTCTTTTATGCCGTCTGACATCCTCTCCGACTCGTGCATGCGGGGAAAACCCTTCACGATAAGAGAAATAGGGCCAAGGCGACCATTGTTTGTTATGAACTGAAAACTACCCAAGCCTACCCACTCTCAATGTGAGTAGAGGAAAGTTCACGGGTTTGCTGAGTCACTATGCGCTTTGCTCGGACCCAGGTTTTAGTGCGCAAATGGAACGCCGAAACTCTTGGGTTCCGTGAACTGTTTTGAAATGCGCCCAATATGGAAGTAGGCCTCTTAATGGAACACAAAATTTTTCATGGCTTTACACTTCTCAAAAAGGACAGATGTAAAATGTTGTGCTGTGGATTGTGGATTACAACCAAACAGATCACAATATTTGCAGGCTTTCCATTACACACATGCCCATAGGTTACGTAGGCAACACTGTACGGACACGCGGCAACAGGGGGCGTCTCTGCGAGACGCGGTAACCTTTAGTTATCACCCTGTGCTCCGGCGATAAGCTGAATCATCGTCAGTGGCCCTTACACGTCTGTACACAGATAAAGGACTTACAGGAGCTCTGGCATCTCCCTTCGGAACCTATTTATTCCACTCACCACCTGCAAAAGGGTCAGCTCTAGGGCGCAGGCGAACCTTGGTTTTGAAACAGAGTGTGAAGACAGGGTGGTGATCCCGCCAGGCCCAACACCACCACGCCGTTCGGTTGCACACGAGGCAACTCTTCACCAGACACCACGCTCTTCCCCCGGATTAACTCGTCTTCAGGACGTCGTTGCCGTGTGCCGGGGATACAACGTGTGGATTGTGTATGACGGTAGGGTTCATCAGTGTTACTTAAGTGCTCCGTGGAGTGTATAGTGGCGTGTTCTTTTGTACTGGGTTACTGCCCGACACTCCCACGCTGGCCTGCCTTCGTGACATGAAAAAAACAGGTGACAGCAAAGCAGCCCGGCACCCCCCCCCTCTCTCCCGCTCTCCAACGCCACCACTTGCACACACACACTCAATCCACATTCTTTTTTTGAGGATTCCACGTACGGGTGATATCTCGTAGTGCCTTCGTGTCTCTCAAAAAAAACATGCATTCCCCACGGCGTCGCTTCTTCGATAGGGGTCGGGGTCTGACGAAGACGGATGGGGGGGGGGGGGGGAAGAGGAAATGAATTGCCTTCCATCCTTTGAATCCCGGACACCACGCATCATCTCCTCCGGCCCCAGCCCAGCCGAGCGCTGAGCCTCCGGAGATGTCATATAATCTCTCCTCCGATACCTGGAAGATTCCCGCTTATCCGAGAAACAACTCGTCGTCACAAGACGAGGAGAGATTTAAGCGTGAAGAGGAGAGGTGAAAGCGTGAAGAGGAGAGGGACGTCGAAGTGACAACGAGGCCAGGAGGAAGGAGGAGACACACGTTTCCAAGTTCTTGTGAAACGCCTGTCTCTACCACAGGCCGCAGCCAACGCGCGGCACATCCTGCCTTCACCAACCTCCCCCGAAGCTGATGCGCGGCCCTACTTGTAACCTACTGTCACGGCTCCCGCGACGCACACTACTGCCCCGCCCGTCGCTTCTTCTAATGTGCTGCTACGCCTACTTTTCGCGCCTTCTGCAGGCAAGCACGTGACTCACAGCCCCCCGACGTTACTTGCTGATGCCTATTTTCAAGGTTCCGCAATGGCGTCGACTTGGCAAGGATTTCTCCCCCCATGTGGACTTACAGAACTGCCACGACAGAAGCAACTATACAACTACGCGATGTCGGGTCACTTGACGTGCAAAGGATCCTAGGGATCGACACACCTGACACTCTTGACTTGACAGAAGGTTCCGAAAACTTACACAGTCTCACTTCAAGAGCAACGCAATGAAGCATTACGCCGCCGGTGAACTCTGTATTGTAAAACGGCGGACGGCGAGTCATTCGCCGATTTCTACGTAGCGATGAAGAACCTGGCAGGAGGCGTCGAACCTTGTGCCACGGTAATGCTATGACATTGCGTGAGCTCAGCTGAAGATGTGTTACTCATGGGTGTGAGAGATGAAGAGCTGGTTCAACGCCTATCTCCCTCGGACACAGGCGCCTCTCTCCACGACACGTAACCTGTGTCGTTCATCGAAGCAATCCGCAATACAGCCCGCTATTCACTCGTCACCAAGCAAGCTGCGAGCCATGACAAGAAAGACATGTACTGCTACAAAAATACAAGAAAGGCAGACGCCGCGACATTCACCCAAATGCCACCTTCAGGTTATCGCGGGAAGATTCAACATAAAACAGCGGCCCTAGCCTGTCACCCGCCAGTCTGTGCCCGTCGACACGAACCCGAAGTGCCCGGCAGGCGCTGCTCCTGCTACAACTGCGGGCGCCAAGTCATTGGCGGGGACTGACAAGTGTCCGCTATAAAAACAGTCCCAAGTCGCCTCTGCACAGGACTGAGCCACTATGGAAGGTTCTGCCGCAACACGTCTAGGTCACGATGGTCAGGGTGGCGCGTTTAAACTTTGGGCGGCGCATCACCCACTCAAGACGGAAATACAGCAACTGTCGCTAGGTGACAGATGTCTCCCTTCAATTGCATGGACTCCCAACACGGCTGTGTTAAACTTGGTGTACGGCCGTATAATTTGAGGCTCCAGATTTTACCAGATACAGTGCGCTGGACGTCACTGTACGGCACAGACACCTGCAAATGTTTCATACCCTCAGCAACCTACAGCCTCTACGTCCACTATACGCTGACGGACGGACGGGCAGAAATGGCACCTGCTGTGGATGCTTTTATGACACTTTACGGCTCCACGGAAATTCTTGTACTGCGAGATAGCAGGTTCACGAGGGTATTCAGACGCCTCCGCCTCTCTGACAGTCACTGCATGGAGCGGCTATCATTTCACCTGCCTTCCCGAAGCCACTATTAGAGGTAAAAACACAGTCAAACAGATGCGCTGAAGATGACTCTCCCTCCTCCACACGTCCCGTCTGCTGAACGGCGCACTTCCTGCGCGAGGTTCCCGGGACGGTTACTCTCCAAGGAGGATCCAAGGGACGGCTCCTATGAAACCCATGGTGGGTAAAAACCCATGAGGATTCATGTGAAGGAGGGAGCCGTTACCGTTCGCCATTCACACACGAGGCAGGTTTTCCCTTCGCTTTCCAGCGGCCAAGATAGGAGGAAATTGAGTCCATGACCACGTCAGGGGATCATCAAGCCTGCGGTGACGATCACTTCAGGTGGTGTCACCCGCATAGTCGTCGTGGCTAAGGATTAAAGGGGTGAGAGAATCACGGTTGACTTGACGAAGCTAAACTTCTCAAGTAGCCCGCCGACACATCCTGCCCAACCTCATTCGCGCAGTCCGCAGTGTCAACCCGTCAGCGCGTACTTCACCACAGCGGACGGCTTGTGCGGGTACTGGCAGTTGGACTACCGAGGGACGACAACACCTAACAACCTTTATCACACCAATACGGGCCGCTTTCAGCACTGCAGAGGTTCCATGGGTTTCACTCGGCTACCCGGTGACGCTTACGGTCTCCGCGGTGACCTGGCCCTGCAGGGTGTGGATAACTGTGTTAAGGTGTGTGACGATATTCTCCTCTTCGACGACGACTTCCGCACGCATCTCCAACGTATTCACCAGATGCCTCAAATAGATGCGCAAGTACGGGATAACACTAACAAGGAAAGTTTCGTGGGTCGCCGCGCACCTTAGTGTGAGCTTTGAGGGGTATAACCTCTAGCTGAGCGTGCCGCGGCATGAGGACAGAGTCAGTGCCATCCGGGACTTCGCGATATCCGCTAACTTAACGACTCGACTCACATGGGCCCTGGTGAACCAGCTGTCAGAGTTCACCCAGCCATCGCCGCCGGCTACCGACAGCACTTCGCCCCCTGATGAACCCGAAAAGATACGTTTCGTGACACTAGATCACGACCAGAATACCAGAGACAAAAAGTAAACCCACGCGACAAAGGCCGGAGCTTCGGGCCAGCGTCATCGTAGTTAGATCATGAAAATGGGACAAAAATACGTGGAGTGGATTGAAGAAAGCGGAGGGAGGGACGGGAGACTTCATATACTGCACCACATCCAGATTTCATTTCCATCTCGCTTCTTTACTTTTCCTCCTTATTTTCCTCTCCCTTCCTCCTCCTTCCTTCCTTCCTTAATTTTCTCTCCCTTCCTTACTTTTTTCTCCCATTTTTTACTCCGCTATCTAGGTGCATTTTTCATCCCCATGAAAGAAAGTCACAGGTTATTGGTTCTCGCTCTTTTTTTTTTTTTTTTCTCTCTCTCTCTCTCTCTCTCTCTCTCGGACCACAAGTTCTCTCTCTCTCTCTCTCGACCCACAACGTGTGGGGGATGGGAGAAAGAGGGGAAAAAGAGGGAGAAGGACAGGGGGGAGGTAGGGGGCGGTAACATTAGGTTACATTATGTTATACTTGATACTCTCCACCCTTGACAGAGATTGAGAGAGAGAGAGACAGAGACCGAGAGAGAGAGAGAGAGACAGGTTTGAGAGAGAGAGATAGAGAGAAGAAGAGAAAGCCTGGGTTGGTTTTCGTTAAATTTGAAGTGGTCATGACCCTTGACACACACACACACACACACACACCTCATATCGATATTGGGATGTTGTGAAGGGAGACTTAAGCGTTTCACTATTCATCATCTTCTCATATATATATATATATATATATATATATCATATATATATATATATATATATAGAGATGCGAGGAAGAGAGAGAGAGAGAGCGAGAGAGAGGAGCGAGAGAGGAATGAGAGGAGAGAGAGAGAGAGATGAGGAGAGAGAAGAGAGACGAGGAGACGAGAGAGAGAGAGAGAGAGAGAGACAGATCCAACCGCTCTCGTCCAGGTCAGCCAAGCAACTAACCTCTGGGAGACATTCAGAAAAAGTTAAAGGGCGCGGTGGTTAGCTTAACTAACTTCCTCTATTTGTTACAAACCGGAAGTCGCGGGGATTCTGGTACGAGATATGGCAGTGGCGCTACGGTGTGTCCACTATGGGGGATCTTTTCCGCTTGATATCTCTCTATTCGTGAAAATGGGTCTCCTGCATTTGGGGGAAGCAAACCACCCGGGAGGCGGCTCACAAACCCGGCTTAACACCCGATACCCATCACGGCTGGATGGACAAAGGGCTTGGGTTTTAATACGGAAAAAGGGAAGCCAGTAATACCTTCAGTCTGATGCGTGGCGGTGGTGGCAGAGGCTTACCGCCGGGGTGGTGTGAGGCGAGGGGTCTCGGTCAGGGTCTCGTGAGGTGCCCGCCGTTCACACTAAGGCTCATCACCCCATAATAACTCACCATGAGGGTAGGAGATAGGTTTAAGGCCTAATTCATTTGTATACTTGCCCTGTTTCAGTCTTGAATTCAGAAAACATCATATATACTCAATTTATGAGTAATTATGTATATTGCGTGCTCTACGCCACCCCTACCGTGGTCGCTTTGTTGACAGCCTTAACGTCTTTAAGTACGTCTGCAGAATGCAAAAAGTGCCCACCAACAGCTGTTGGAAGGTGCTAGGTCGTGCAGACCGGAAGTAAGCCTCTCTGAATGTAGCCCTGGACCTCCGCCTACGTCACTATCAAGGAATATAGAGTCCTCTATATTCCTTCGGTCACTATCGACATGAGTTGCGACGGCGCGGGCCGATTTTTTTTTCGTGTACGAAGTGGGTTTTACTGGTATTGTTACTTTGATCACGACGAGGCTCAGTCGTGTCAAGACGGCGCGCTTCGACCGTCGATTCTCGCTCCTTTGACCAGCATTCCAGTTAATTCTTCAAACTGACGCTCTCGCCTCTAAGGGCTTGGTTACGCCCTTCTGCAAGACCATGGCCAGGGACGCACATGGCCTCGTTCAGTGTGGATCACGACGCCCCACACGGCCGACGCCGAGACCCGCACGCCCCCATTGAAACTCGAGCAGTCCGCGCAGCCTGGGCCATGTCGAAGTTAAGTAGGTATTGAAACCATTTGTCGTGTTCATGAGGTTTATTTCCATGATGGACAATTTTCACGACTGGAATAACAGATACATTCGTTTAGACAATGCCCAGAACATATCGTAACCGTAATATGACATGAACATAATACATCCTTTATTGCCTTACATAACAACTATTGTTATAGTGTAACTGCACGTGGCTGCGGGAGCGCTAGGGGGGGCGGGGGGGGCATTGTGTATTGACCGTCGCTTACTCCCTGAGTGGCGCCGTGTGCTCTTCTCCGGGGATAACAGAAGATGGTACAGGGAGTTCTATATATATGCTCTAGAAGTGCAGACCTTATAACTCAATAGGTCTACAGAGCTTCACGTTGATGACGGACCACAACCCTGCATCCCGATTCTCAACCACTACACCTTGGACCGTTTGAGAATCCTACGCCTCCAACGCCTCAAGGGGAAGGTCGCACCCGTACCTGTTCACGGCCGTTGTGGCGTGCTGCGGAAGCAAGCTTTGCCAATCCGATGCCCTGTCACGGGCCCCAGTTAGCCGCCCCACGCCAGAGGGACGATGGATGTGCGCTGAAGCCGCAGCCAACCTCAGAAGCGTCGTGTCCTAAACGCCATCACCAAGATCAAGATCCTTCACACCTCGATCCGCTACACCAGACGCCGATAGGACGATACAGGAACTCGAGCAGCAGCAGCGACCGGACCCGACTCGTTAGGGGCCTGCACCCAGCCTACGGGACTGCGGTGACGTACAGGATTCCCTCCCAATCGGTACACTCTGCACAGCTCTATACTCCCCTACTGGAAATTCCGCTGACTTCCTGTTAACGCAGCCGGCGGAGCTGCCTGTATGCCAGAGAATTGTGGTTCTGCAGCCCACCGCCGCCGCCCCTTGACTCGGCTACACGACAGTCACCGAGTGTTTGCAGCACGAAGCGCCGGGCACAGCAGACTGTCTTCGGGTCAGGTATCGATGCCGACATTACCAGCACCGTTCAAGCCAGGCGATCCATGCCAGATCTTACAAGCCCAGTCAGCAACAGGAACCACTACTGGTGTCGACGACCACCCCTCCAGGCCTTTCGAGTCGCTCTCCGCAGACTTTTCCGGTGCCGGAAGTCGTTCCTGGTTTATCGCGGACGACTCTCCGGAGTCAGGGTGGCCTTTGGTCGGCCCCTGCGGGGCCGATTCACTACCCAACCACACGCCACACCATACGGCTTCCTTCTGCCGTACTCCGGGAAGTTGGTAGTCCCGCTCCGCCCTCAGGATGGAAGGCTGGCCCCAATTCACAGCACTGACTTCCGGAACTTCTTGGAGCGCTGGGGTGTCACCAACGCGGTATCCTAGCCGCATTAACCCCAGTCTAATGGCCACGCCGAGGGCGGCCGTCAAGTCGGTGAAACACCTCTTCCTCAAGACGGCGCCCAAACGGCAAACACGACAGTGAAGACTTCGACAGGGGTCTCCTGGAGATTCGCAACACTCCTAAAATTCAGGGACGACCCATGGCAATGACACTGTATGGCCACCCGCTCCGATCCTGTGGGCCTGCCCATCTGAGTCCTTCTCGGAGGAGGAGGCAGGCCGGCACAGAGGACTGTGATCGCTGAGCTGGTCGACCGCGCTGAGCAGTCAATGGCTCAGTACGACCAGCACCGCCGCCCCCTTCCCCAGGCTGTGTGCGCCAGACCGTCCTATTCAGGACCCCGAAGTCACACCAACTGGGACAAGGTCGGGGTTGTTATGGGCTGCGGCCGACAGGGACTCGAGGTGCGTCTTCCTAGTTGGGCGGTCTGGTGGCGAAACCGGCGTTTTGCCGACCCGTTCCAACCACTAGTGCATGACCCCTCTCCCACATCTCCTGTGTTCCTTGCTTGGACGAGACAAATCACGTCCCTTTAATCACTACCCAGGCCCCACGCCGTTCTAACGAGGGTAATGCAAAAAGAGTTCCGCTCGAGACAGAAGCTACGAGAGTTGAGGGGGGAGGGAGGTGTGGATAGTGATTACACCAAACAGTCAACAAATATTGCATGCGTCCCATACACACACACTGCCATAGGTTACGTAGCAACATGTACGTGACACGCTGGCAAACAGGGGCGTCCTGCTCGAGACGCGGTAACCTTAGTCTCACCTGTGCTCAGTTCGATAAAGGCTGACTCCCTGTCAGCGGCCCTTTACACAGTCTGTACACAGAATAAGGAACTACAGAGAGCTCTGGCCTCTCCTCCGGATACCTATTTATCCACTCCACCCACCTGCAAAAAGGGTCAGCTTAGTGCCAGCTATGTCAGGTCTTTCGTTCATTCGAAGTAATAGTTTTGGACTGTGAAGATGTTCGTGGAACACTTCGAGTTGAATGGATGACTTGTCTTATTTTAAGTTTAAAACTGGATTTAGCGTAAAGTATTACAAGTAGTATAATTTACTTGCTTGAAAGTAAATAAATGCTAAATGGACCTGTGTGCTGCTACTACAAGCAATATGAAGGTGAAGGAATAATTCGAAGAGTGGATTCATATTATATAAAAAGTTTTTTGTGCACATATTGTGGGTTAGGTTAAAGGAAATTTGTTAAATGGGATTTCTATATGTAGAAAATCATTTCTTTATGCGCGTTTCTACACGTAGTTGAGACATTAAGTACCAAAGACTATTGTATACTGGACTTGCTACTCAGGTTGGGCAATTTACAGTGGAGGCACTGCCGCGATCCTGACATTTTCGACATCATTCCCATTACCTTTCCTATGGTTTAACAGTTATAAATGAATACTGTTTATCTTCGTGAATGTTTGTTCTATAATATTATCAAATAAAACAACAGTAAAAAACACACTAAAGAAATGCCATTATGAGAGACTGAAGAAATCGCATGAACTTAATATACTTAAACTCTTCGCCATTTATATTTGCGAGGACAACATTAAGTGGAGACTATCAATAGAAGCGGATTTTCATAGCTTTCCATTAATGATCTTTCGTTTTTCTGATAAATACATTACCCACCATGCATAAATTAAGCGTAAATAAATAAATAACATCAAGCGGGAAAATTACCCCGATGATGAGGTTATTTATTTAGGTTAAACGCTAATGTGTATGGTGTTAATTAACTTTATCAGTAAACTAAATATATCAATGGAAAGCTAATAAAATTCGCTTCTATTGATATATTTTCATGTAAAAAGTTTTATCGCAAAAATATTAAACGGCGAGAGTTTAAGTGAATATTAAGTTCATGCATATTTCTTCAGTCTCTTATTAATGCAGGGTGGTCGTCATTTATAATGTGAAATGTGGGGCAGGTGTATCCAGCTTCTTCTGTGAATACAGGAGTGGAGGCAAGGGTCGTTGGGCCTTGCCCCATCAATTTTCAACGCTTGTATGGACTGGGTATTGGACAAGGTTGTAGATCAAAGTGATTGTGGAGCATCCGTCGCAACATCAAGCATCACGATCTTGTTTTTGCCGATTGATGGCAGTAATCTTTGGCTGAGTCGACTGGAGGTCCTGGTGAGGCTCTCGAGGGCGCTGCACGAGGAGGCAAAGCCGTTGGACTTGTAGGTCTCTGGCTTAAGACTAAGGTCCAGGTGTTTGGAGACTTACTAGTGAAGCAGTTACGTCTGTTTCTGCGTTGTGCGGCGAGGACATTGAGATCTTGGAAAAGTTTTACATACCTTGGTAGCGCCAGTCCACAATGACGGCGGGTCACGTCAAGAAAAGTCTTACGGCGGATTGCATAGCCAACGGTGTTATGGACTCGATCAGCGGGAGTAGTTGGCGGTTGTCGGTACCTGTGAAGTGAGGACCAAAGATCGGATCTTCAAGTCGCTTGTGATCCTGTCTTACTCTATGGTTGTGAGGACAGTGGACCACTAAATAGTGACTTGAAGAGGGACGAATCAAGCCTTTGGTAATAAGTGTCTTGCAGAAATCATGGGGTATCGCTGGGATGATTACGTCGTCAAATCAGCGATTGCACATGAGGACTGATCGAGGTTTCTATCACATGCATATGTCCGTCAGCGCAATTCGGGCTATATGGGCATGTGGCACGCGACCCTGAAAACCGATCCTTCCCATCGGGTTGTATCTGTTACGAGACAAATCGTGCGTGGAGGAGGCCAAGGGGGCGCACACAAGGCATCGTGGCTGGGCAAGTTGAGGTTTCTTGTCGAGAGCTGCTTGGTATGGGGAAGGAGCCTGCATGGGAACTCGCGACGTGGTGACCCCCGGGAGTGGCGTTGTAGGGTGGGCGAGGCGGACGCGTCCCCCGGCGTATGACCCCTAATGATGAGAATTGATCATAATGGCATGGTTTTGTGTATTTCACTGTTTTTATTTGATAATATTATAGAGACAAGCATTTACGAAAGATAACAGTGTATCATTTATACTGAAAACATAGGTCTATTGTATTCATGGAACTCTTTTTTTAATTTGCCGATCGGATTGAGGTATTTGTTTTTTAGTTAAAGCTAATTATGCATGTGGTAATTAATTTACATCAAACGAAATATATCAAGCAAAGCTGGGGGTTTTGGGGGGGGGTTGGCGATAATGAAAATCCGCTTCTATGTAGGCTCCATCCTTAATGTATGTCTCACCAAAATATTAAATGGCGAAGAGTGTAAGGAATATTAAGTTTATGCATTTTCTTCAGCTTCTCGTAATGGCATTTCTTTAGTGTGTTTTACTATTTTATTTGATAATATTATAGAAAAAATTTACGAAAGATAACAGTATAGCCATTTTATAATGATAAACCAAAGGAAGGAAATGGGAGTGATGTTCCGAAACATTTTTTACCTTGCCGATCGGGCCTTCACTGGTCAACGGCGGGTTGGCGCGGGAGCGAGTAGCAAGAGTCAGTATATAGTAGTCTTTGCAGATACAATGCAGACAAACATATTATAGTTGTGTTGTGATGGTTGATTTTCTGCCTGTAAACTGTACACACATCAGACACTATACACTTCAGAAATACTATCTAAAACAAAAAAGGACAAAGGGAACTTACTTAATTTCCTTTCTACTTCTTTAACCAAATCTGCAAAGCGGCTTGAACATAGCTTGGAGTGAAGGACAGCAAAGTTTATAGATGGTTTCATGGTTCTGAGTCCTGCTTGAAACCAAATATCACTACTTAGAATTCCTGTATGACAATAACCAGTACGAATATGATTCGAAAATAATAAAATCAGATATTGTGTGAAAGAGGATCTATACACATAAGCTTAACCTCATCAATGGGCCCCAGACATAACTACGTCACGATTTGTTTACATCGCTGCATTGTAGGGGATAAGTCGGGGTCGCCGCGGGTGACCTACGGAGGAAAACTACGGCGATGGAAGAATGTTCGAGTTATTTGCCGCCCGAAATTGATATCCAGGTGCTATATTACTGTGCTCTGTTCTCGCTGAAAACACTATAGAGAAGACCTGAGGTAATGGCTGATGTGCAGAGGCTTCTAAACCAAGAGAAAAACAGAGGTCATAAACAGAGCCTCGTCAAAGGTAAGCAACTGGTAGGTACGTAAATGTGTCCATACCACTTGCCTTACTTCTTAATGAGACTCTGCTGGGACTGTTTTCATGGTTTAGGAAGCCTTTGAACATCAACCATCACCTCAGGTCGTCTCTATGTTGTCAGCGAGCACGGGAATATAGCATCCTGGAATATTCAATTTCGCCCAAAACAAACTCGAAATTTTTCATCGTCGTAGTCTTCTCGTTGTAGGTTGTAATAGTCTGGTTAGATAGTATTAAAATACCTTTTAATTGAGTTTCCTTTTGTTTTCGTCTTTCCTCATAATAAGTGTGGTACATCATGCGTTTAAAGTGTTACTTGACGAGCAATGAATACTCTTGAGTCTTATACCAACATCACCAACCTTTTGCTTTGCTTTATCTTATTACTCATCCAATAAAACAAGTGCATCAACAACAGGTGACATTACCCATCCTTGCTAATGGTTATAACTGGTACTCTCGTCTACCGAAAGGCACGTCCCTACACAAATCGGGAAAACTTCGCGACGGTAATGGTTAGGGTAGTACCGTAGGTTTAGGCAAAGGTCAGTTAGTTAGGTATGCATAATCACAGGTAAAAGCTTAGTAGTTATAAATACATACTCACTCCATACACACTCTTTAACCCTTCAATACATCCCACATTCCCTCCCGGTCTTTTTTTTTTTTTTTTACATCAAAAGGAACTGGCCAAGGGCACAACAAAAATGGGTTTCACAAAGCCCGCTTAGTTGCCAGTCCTAAAAAGAAGACAGTAAGAGAATAAAATAAAAAAGAGGGGTAGGCCAATTTATTTCGGGAGGTGTCTTGTTACTCTTCTTTTGAAAAGATTTAAGTCATAGGAAAGTGGAAAAATAGAAACAGGAAGAGAGTTCCAGAGGTTACCAGTGAAAGGGATGAAAGAGAAAAGATACTGATTAACTCTTGCTTTAGGAAGATGGACAGAATGGGGATGAAAATTTGAGTAGAAAGTCTTGTGCAGCGAGGCCGTGGGGTGGGGGAGGCATGCAGTTAGCAAGTTTAGAAGAGCAGTGAGCATGAAAATAACGGTAGAAGAGAGCAAGAGAAGCAACATTGCGGCGGTGATTTAAAGATTGAAGACGTCAATCAGAGGAGAGGAGTTGATGAGACGAAAAACTTTGACTCAACCCTGTTTAGGAAGCTGCATGAGTGGATCCTCCCCCAAAATTTTGAGACGTACTCCATACATGGGCGGATAAGGCCCCTGTAGAGAGCAAGCAATTGGGAGGGAGAAAAAAAAAGGGCGCAGACGCCACAGCCCCACCTAACTTCTTAGAAGCTGTTTAGCAAGAGATGAGATGTGAGATTTCCAGTTCAAATTTTTAGTAAAGATAGTCTAGAATGTTCATTGTAGAAGAAGGAGACAGTTGAGTGTCATTGAAGAAGAGGGGATAGTTATCTGGTAGGTTGTGTCGAGTAGATAGGTGGAAGAAATTGGGTTTTTGAGGCATTGAAAAAAACAAGGTTTGCTTTGCCCCAATCAGAAATTATAAAAAGATCAGAAGTTGGGCGCTGGGTGGATCTCTCCGTGAATCACTTAGTTCCTGTTGAGTTGGACGTCTAATAAACGACGTTGAAAAGTGCAGGGTAGAATCATCAGCGTAGGAATGGATGGGGCTTTGAGTAGACTTAGAAGATCATTAATAAATAATAGAAAGAGAGTGGGTGATAGGACAGAACCCTGGGGAACACCACTATTGATAGATTTAGGAGAAGAACAATGTCCGTCTACAGTAGCTGCAATAGAAGGGTTTGAAAGGAAACTTAAATGAAGGTACAGAGAGAAAGATAAAAACCCGAATGAGGGTAGTTTGGAAATTAAAGATTTGTGCCAGACTCTATCAAAAGCTTTTGAATGTCAAGGGCAACAGCAAAAGTTTCACCGAAAACCCCTAAAGGAGGATGCCCAAGATTCAGTTAGGAAAGCTAGAAGATCGCCAGTAGATAGTTTTTACGGAAACCCGTACTGACGACAGATAGAAGATTGCGAGCAGATAGATGCTAAGAATCTTTTTATTAAGTATAGATTCAAAAACTTTAGAAAGGCAGGAAGTCAAAGCTATAGGACTATTTGAAGGATTAGAACGGTCACTCTTCTTAGGAACAGGGTTTGGGTGTGAGCAAAAATTCCAGCAAGAAGGAAAGGTGGAAGTAGATAGACAAAGACGGAAAAGTTTGACCAGGCAAGGTGCAAGCCAGAAGCACAGTTTTTGAGAACAATAGGAGGGACTCCGTCAGGACCGTAAGCCTTCCGAGGATTAGGCCAAAGAGCAAAGAAAACATCATTCCGAAGGATCTTAATGACAGGCATAATATAGTCAGAGGGTGGAGAAGGAGGAACAAACTCTTCATCAGCCAGAGTGGAATTTTAGCAAATGTTTGAGCGAAGAGTTTAGCCAGTCTACTCTGTCATATGCTTGGTATTAGTCCAGATGAACACCGAACTCACTTTGGTGGACGAAACTATTTTTTTTTTGGTGTGTTTTTATGTGTTTTGAATGAATCTGCTAAACCCTTTCTGTCGCAGTTTTTTTTTTTTTTTTTTTTTTGGTACCTAAAAGTAATCGTCCAGACCCATTTTTTTTTCCGCCTAATTATGTTGAATGACCATTCAAAACACCTAATCCACCAAAAATAATTTATTTTCCAGGCCTTATTTCCGTAAAAACACGACTTTTGTAAAAAACGCGCGAAAAAAAAAATCTTTCCCTCCCAAAAGGGCTACGACTGTTATTGTGACGTAAGAAGAGTGACGCCAGCAGAGGCTCCAATGTAAACATACATGTCTGACACTTCGTCCGCGGGCCCGGGTGAGCCCGCAACTCTTTGAGCTGCCTGGTGGTGACAAGACGCTGTGCTTCGGCTCCTCCAACCGCAATAATTACCATACAGCTTTCGCTGGCCACGAACTACACTACGTGGTATTGGTGGGCCTGGTGGCTTGCCGTGTGGGGCCTGTGCTTGCCTTGCATAGACTCCCTGCTCCCGTGATCAATGCGCTTAACCACGAGGAGTCCTGGCACCATCTCAGTTGGCCCAAGAGTCCCGCTCGCCTTCCCTTCATCTGGTGAGGACCCTACAGGACTGAAAAGGCAGGCAAAACCACACGCTCCCTACGCCACAATCTACGCCTCACCTCCTCCCCGCGTCTGCTACACCCACTGCTTCTGCGCCCACTGCTTCTGCTTCCTGCTTCCGCCTGCCCTTCTACTACGACCTCCACGCTCATCATTATCAGGTCAGCTGAGGGGCTCCGGGTCCTTCATTAACCCTGGGAAGGTGTCCAGGGCAGTTTTAACTCAATTTTTCAAAAGAAATTCGTTTGTCTAGCACTCTAACCATCACCGGGGGGGGCCAGAGGTATCAAGTTCGAGGTGGCACAACCTTGACAAACCTTGCCCAGCCCCCAGAGGGTCTGTCACCATGCTGGGGGAGTGGTCGTGAAGTGCTGGGTGGCATCGGGACGATGACCGACCTACATGTTCGGGAGAATTTTCCCTATACTCCCGAACGACAAAATGACGACATCTAACTGGACTTCAGTCACATTGACGACTCCCCTACAAAATTGTAGACGCTATACGGCTCCCGGCTCACGTCCGGGCCGACGGTCAGACGGAGGACTAACTATGGCCCTCAGAATTAATTTCGGGGCCCCCTCCCGGACCGGGTCTCCCTTAAACATTGTGGTTACCGGGTCCGGCCCCAAACCCTCCCTGTCCTCGGGTACCCGCTGCCTCCTTGTGGCAAAGGTAAGCCACCTGCAACATCGAACGGTCGCTGCAGTAATTGCTCCCGCTCTTTCCGGGTCCCTGGGGTCCCGGAAGTGTGCGGCAGCCCTTCCAGGCCAAACAGCCACGCCTTTACTGGGTGGGTAAGAAAAACCATCCCTTGATCCGTAAGTCGCTTCCGTTTTAAATGGAGGACCCGATGCAAACGTGTTATTCTGATGAGAAAACGTTCTGCATGGGCTCCTGTTGTGCTTCCATGTCCTTCTCCGCCTCAGTCTCCCGGGCTTGGTCCTTTTTTCAGGAAGAGGTCCACCTCAGTCCCCTTTCACTTTCCCGTTAACTAGTAACGGTGCCCTCTACATCACTGATGCCGACAAAGCGAGTGCCTTGCCTCCCCACATTCACAACTACACTCGGCTCTCCAGACCCCGTACCCCACCTGTGTTACCCCCTTCACACACCGGCCATTTACCATAATAGCACGCTATAAACCCCCAGGAACTTTCCTCTCTGCTTTACACGCACTTCCGCTGGGAGGGCGGCGGGTTGGGAAAACATCCGAACGAGTTTCTTCGCCGCCTCCCTAGATGCTCTGGCCCCGCCTCCTCCTGGACGGTCCTCAACGCCAGCTGGCTTGTCGGGACTTCCCTCTGTGTGGCGTCCATGCCACAAATCCTATTCTTAAGCTAGGCAAGGCTCCGTCTGAGGCTTCCTCTATAGGACCATAGCTTCTCTCTAATTAGTAAAGTAGTTAGAACAATAGTACGGTGTAGGTTAGACATGGTTGGTTGGAACACAAACACTTATTCCATCAAAAGTATGTTCTGGGTTCGTCCTCACCGGGGCACCCCTGGATGTCCTGCTCCAGCTGGAACACCACAACAGGAAGGATTTACCCACAGCAATCACATAATACCTTATGACCTCCAAAGCAGCTGTTGACACCTCCTACCATAATGCCATATTGAAAAAACTTGCCCGCCTGGGACTGCTGGCTCCCCTCTCAATGGGGTGTTTAAATCCTTCCTGTTCTCCAGGCCTTCTCTCTGGTGATCGGGGAACCACCCATCCAGGTCTGACCCGGTCACCAGATGGCGTCCCACCCCCCAGGGTTCTCACCTAAGTCCTGTCCTCCTTCAACATCTGCTTTCAGACTTTCCTGCTCTCCATGCACAGAGCACTCATCTATGCTTGATGCAATTCTCTCTCATTTGCTCGCCTCCCACTATCGAGGAGGACAAGACCATCTTCAACGTGGCTTGATGCCGTCAATTCATGGACCTCCCGTGGGGCCTGACGGTGAGTGCCCAGAAGTCTAGCCTTCGGCGTTCCCCGAAGGCGTATTCCCAAATCCCAATGGTCACATAATGGGTCCCCAATTTACTTCAAAACACAGCACAATTCCTTGGTTACTGTTGGATGGCCCCCGCCCGAACTGGGGCCGCCACATACAGTACCTGGTGAACATCGTGCCTCAAGAGGCTTATACTTAATGAAGTCCCCTTGCACGGGGTCAAGTGGGGTTGCGTGGACAGGAATACCCCCTTCATTTACTATAACACGACATCCGTAGCGCTTAGACTACGGGTGTGAGGTTTATGGTGCGGCCTCACCTTCACTCCTTCCACAAGTTAGATGTTAATCCAGAATAATGCCCTTCGTATAGCCTTGGGGGGCCTTCAGGTAATCCCCCAGTCACAGCCCGTTCAGGCAGAATCTCCCTCCCCTCCCTGTCACACCGACCTCCACCCTCTTGTCAGCACGCTACACCAAGCTTGCCTCCTACCCTAGCTGCCATGCCCACTCAACTCCATCCTCCTCGACACGGTAGGGAACCTCTTTCATCGGCCCCCTACCGTTATCCAGCCAACACCTTTCGTAGAGCGAGCCTCTCCTTCTTTGCTTCTATCCGGGTGGACCTCCCCCTCCTTTCTTCACTCTGAGAAGACCTTCCCGTGGGCCCTTGGTTTCTCTCTCTTCTCTAATTTCTCTGTCCCCTTCCCACTACCCATAACCACCTGGTACAAGGCTGCCTTCGGTGCAGGGCAGGTACCTTTTTTTACTCCCTTCCTACACACCCGCTACAATAACTCCTCACATTGAACACCGACGGCTCCCGTCTGCCAGCCCCTCCAGCCCGTCGTTTACGGCATGTTCATCCCGGCCAGGCACTTGCCACCGCCTGGAGGTTGCCACCCACTGACTCCATCCTCACGGCAGAACTCTTTGCCATTAGGGAGGGATTCAAAGATGCCACCACGCGTGCCCCCCTCCCGTGCTGTAACCATCTCATGACTCCCTGCCCAGCTCCAACTTCCCGTTCGTCACCGCCCTCACACTCACACGCCTTGCTTTCACATCCACACTCTCTTGGCATTCCACTTCTCCTCCCTCGGGCATCTAATTCACCTTCAGTGGGGTGCCCTCCCACATTTGGGGCTCAGGGGCAAACACTGTGGCGACAGGGCGGCAGCAGAGTCACACTCCCTCCTTATCCCATAGACATACCACAGACCTGACTGATTCACTGACTAACCTTCAGACGCCATGGCAACCGGACAACTGGACACAGAGCTGACTGACGCCTTACAGTACACTTCACTTGGACGAATACGACAGGACCACACGACACCACTGGTGGGACCCCACGCCCCAGCCGTAGCCCTGGACAACGCAGTTCACCAGAATCCGTGATTGGCCCTCACCCCTCCTCAACGACCACCTACACAAAACTGGCATGACAGATGGACTTCACGCCTGGGTGCCCCACATACTGGGACCACACCTATACACCTCCTCCTTGGCACAATGTCCCTCGCCACACTCCCACCGCCACGGCACTCCTCCAATCACTCCTCCTCCGCAGACCAAACTTCTAGACGACCTTGGGTGCCTCCCAGACCTGGCTTTGCCTTCAAAATCGCTCAAGAACAACAGGCCCTTCCTACAGAAGTCTGGCCACTGCACAGGATCTAACCTGCCTGATTCCATTTGCATCCTGCCATCCCTTCGGGGCAATAGAGGCTGTGGCACACAGCCTACACGGCCCCATCCAACTCACAACACCAACAATACTGTCGGCAAATGTTATGATGAGCCGATGTATTCGGTGTCAGACAGTGAATCGTCGCGTGTGTGGGGCAGATTCTAGAGTTACGATGCTCAATCGAGGGACCGAAAGAAATGACGCTGTCGCATATATGAGGATTACTGAGGGCAAAACATGGATGGGTAAAGGAAGGTAAATTGGTAAATTTGTGTGTGGGAATAAATGATGACTAAACCTAACCTCAAATCCTAACAATCCAGGTAAAATTTTAGTTTTGCATGCAATTGAATTAGATCGGAGCTTTTTGGTGAGGTTATGGGTAAGGTTAGAAATTTATTTTAGGAGTCCGGAGGGGGAGGGGGTTTAAAGGGGGCCATCCATCCCCACTTTATAATTAAGTTGTAGAAGGATCTGAACGGGATATGTGAAAGGCCTGTCGGATGGAAAAATAAAATAATACTAATAAGGACGGGAAAGGACCTAGAATTTTACCAGAACTTAATATCGGCAACAGTTCAGGTCACGCAAATAATCAGATCCGACAAGTGAGTGTTTATAACTACGTGCCTTGTAAGCATCATTGAACTACAGTAGAAACTAAAAAGGTATTATTCTAGTGTTGCCCCATACGTACTCCCACCTCTCCCCAAAACAAGCTGGGGGACCTGGGGAATGCGGGATAGTTGGCTGGGTACAAACATATGCGTCGCAAAACACATAGTTTTTGCTGTTTGGGGTGGTGTTGAAAAAAATTCCATAGAACTAGGGAAAAAATTCATTGGATTCTTCTGAGTAAAGAAATTATGATGAAAGCTTGCCGAATCTCACAGAATGATGACCGAAGTGTCGAGAACCCCCCAAACCCCCGCTAGGAGGTTAGGTTATATTTGTTTAGGTTAGGGTAGGTTAAGTTGGTTAGGTTAGATTAGATTTGGTTAGGTGAGGTTATCGGTGGTCAAGCCCCATGCTAGGTTAGGCTAGGTAATTTTGGTTAGGTAAAATTTCTTAGATATACAGAACTACCATGATCTAGAGAACTCCTACAACTCTAAATTTTGTGTTGCCGAGAGATAATTTGCTCCACTCGAAAACCTTCGCATTCCACAGGTCCCCAAACTGTGTTTGGGGAAGTGGGAGAGATTAGGGGAAAACACTTGAATTTTTACCCTAAAAAAGCCCACTAATAAGGGCGGAAAAGGACTCTAGAATTTTCCAACCCAAGGAAAGCATAAGCACAAGAGAGTAGATATGGAATACTCATTGACAGGTTATTGATTGACTTGTAATGACTTCCCGCTTCCTGACAGCAGATCGAGGACGTTTAGGAGTGGGTAGTCTAGTTGCGGGCATTGGGCTGGTGAGACTGAGAGAGTAACCATGTCCATCCGGAGTCTTGGCACTGTCACAGGGCCAGGGGCGGGTAAGTTCTTAGCTTTGTTTCGGTTTGAAGCAGAGTGGAAGCAGTGCCCTCGGTAGATTGTCAGGACTGCCGGAATTACTTCAAATCCAATTTTTGGTTAATATCCTCTAGACACTTTCATCCAGTTGCTGTAGCAATCCCGCTGGAAGTGACGACTACAAATCCTGCAAATGTCAACTTTCCTTCCATTTGCCTCTTGTCCGCCGCAAAAACCTCTATACATTACGTGTCGATCAGTCGGAAAGTTGTGCAAACTTCTCTCGAAAGGCACAGCTGTATGCTGCCCCATAAAGGATGCAAATGGCATTTGGCATATCGCAAGAAAAATCTATTCAGAAAACACCCAAAAAAATCTTCAAGTACTAAATTTATCCTCCTGAGTGTTTACATACTCATGAATCTGCGGGCGGGGAGAGCGCTGCCTTTTGCTACGTCACCGACCCGTGGCGCATCGTCTGCAAACCTTGAGTAGTGTTTTGAGAACTCGGGGAATTTGCAGATTTTGATTGCGGATGATTTAAAAACGGCTGACTGGATGCAAAAGTGATGACGTATTGTTGATATACTCGTTAATGGCTATGATTTGATTGCATTAAATCAGGAATGATGAAATGGTCTGGACGATTACTTTAAGGTTATTTTTTTTTTTTTTTTTTTTTTTTTTTTTTTTTTTTTTTTATTTTTTTTTTTTTTTTTTTTTTTTAGTTAGGTAAAGGATAGGTTAGGTATAGGTTTTAGGTTAGGTATAGGTTAGGTATAGGTAAAGGTTAGGTTAGGTTTAGATTCATTTTTTTCTTTTGTCATTTTGCAAAAAAAAAAAAAAAAAATAAAAAAAAAAAATAAAATAAAATTGCGACAGAAACGGTTAGCAGATTCATTCAAAACACATAAAAACACGCCAGAAAAAAATAGTTTCGTCCACCAAAGTGAGTTCGGTGTTCATCTGGATATTTATCTATGCTTTCTCAAAATCCATGAATGCAGCATACATCTTCTTGTATTTTGCTAACATTGTCTTAATTATCATTCGCATATCTAAGATCTGATCTACACAACCTTTTCCAGTTCTAAATCTGCCTTGCTCCTCAATAACCTTGCCATTTGTGATTTTTTGTACTCTTCCAATTATGATTTTATCATACAGTTTGCCTCATCACTGTGGAGTACATGATGACTCAATGAAGCTAAATATAAGCCAACCTGGTAACAACATTGCCAATCTAGGTAATCACAACCCTGGAATTATACCCACATTTACCAGCATTCACAGCTTAGGTAACCAGCTTAGGTTACCTAACGGAAACCTAACCTAACCATTATCGTCGGGATTTTCCCGATTTGTGTGGAGACGAGCATTTCGGTAAACGAGAGTACCAGTACCATGAGGTAAGGGTGGGTAATGGGCACCGTGGTTATGCAACTTGTTTATGGATGAGTAATAAGATAAATCAAAGCAAAAAACTAACTAACCATAACCGTCGGCCCGGGCCATACAATAACCGGAACGGTCCCGGGAAAGGAGATTATTTTACGGAACGGAGTTCCAAAACGGGCTGGAGGGTGGGTTTAGAAGGCTATAAGGGTTATTTATATCTTAAACTGTTCGTTGATGACGTCTCTTTTTATTTGTCCTTTCCCAACTAATGAAGCGTGCTAGTTAATCACTAGTCAATCTCTGATGTCAGCACAATCTATAAATAAATGTTAATTGCAATTAAGGTTATATAAACTAGCCGATTTCTGAAAAAGTCATCAGTCTCTGATAAAACATGTCCAACATGTCTCGTCGCAATCGTAAACAAACGATGAAGAAACCTGTTGTACAGTACCCCTGTACTCACTGCCGACACCTGGAGGGATATTTACCATTTCTTGCGAACGTTCACAACAGGCTTGCGAATTCACAAGCCTTGTGAATGTTCACAATTTCTTAGGACATATTTACTAAGCTTGAGAACGGCTGTGAACTTTTCGCAAAGTGTTTCGCAATCTGCGAGTGCTCCTGACCACTCGCAAGGCCTTGCGAACACTAAATAACTCAACAAAACCGAACCCAAACATATCCTATACGTAACCAAAACTAAACCTATACATAACCTAACGAAACTCTTTTGTAATCTAACCTACCGTCAATAGTAGCCTATTATTTCTGTAGTGGGCTTTCAAAGCCCTAGGGATTCTTACCTACATCATCGTGGAGATTTGTTCATTCTGAGTATTTTAAAACACATTTCCCATGCTGCAATTGAATAAAAATGGCGTTACATGTATACTACCGAAAATCTATCGTTATTTCAGCCAGGAATGGTTAAGTTAGGTTAAATAAAATTAGGTTAGGTTAGAGATTGGTTTGATTTAGTAAAAATTGATATCAAGAAAAAATGAAAGCTATCAATACTATGGCAATGCGAAATAGAGCAATGTTTGCGGGCGGGCCGGGAGGGGCGGGTTGGGCACCCCCTACACATAAACTAAAATTTATTTCCGACAAACGAAGACAGATTAATTTACTACACGACTATAGTTATGATGGTAGAGATACGGGCCATACCTATAGCCACCGGCCTAGAGATACGTTTCATACCATAGCAACCGCGGTAGAGATACGTTTTCATACCTATAGCCAAACCCCAGCTAGAATACGTTTCATACCCATAGCTACCGAGGTTAGAGATACGGGTTCATCATACCTATAGCCGCCGCGGCTAGAGTTGTTCTTGGCGCTCCATAATAGTAGATAAAAGCGTAGTATGTAGATAAGGTGCTAGGCAGTGGGAGAAAATGTACACACTGCTGTATTCAGCGCCAAAAATTGTATATAACAAGATTCCTTTATATTTATATTTTTTGCTGCAATAATACCTTTCTTACAAGAATAAACAATTCTTCTACGGTTTTTGGTCACAATATATCCTTTGTATTTGTTTTTTTGTAGTGAAAGAATTATTGAGGTGGCGTTAATTTCACTGTTTGTTTTGATCACAAGGAGCGGAGGATTCCTAGCTGGGAGCTGTTTCACAAGACTTTGATAAATAGTTCGCAAGGATAGCTCCCAACATTGAACAGCCCTCTATTCTGCGAACAGAAATTTGCGAACGTTCACAGACTTGTGGTAAATATCCCTCTGGCGAATGAACCGTGCATTACATGACAATGCATTGCATGATCGGAGATTTATCTATTCGAGCCGAAAAAATGTATATTTTCCAGAATGTATTGTTTAATGTCGAATAAAATATTATATTCTTTTACTAACTTCATTCAATGTCCCAATAAAATGCCAAATTGTCGTAATACAAACTCCGTTCCGGACATAATCTCCGTTCCGGACCGTTCCGGTTATTGTATGGACCCACCGTCGGCGAGTTTCCGATTTGTGTAGGGATAAAAATATCGGGTAGACGACAGTACCAGGTACCATGAGGCAAGATGGGTAATGTCACCGTGGTTATGCAACTTGTTTATGGATGAGTAATAAGATAAATCAAAGCAAAGGTTGGTGATGTTAATTGGTATAGACTCAAGAGTATTCATTGTCGAATAAAACATTATTATTCTTTTACTAACTTCATTCAATGTCCCAATAAATGCCAAATTGTCGTAATACAAACTCCGTTCCGGACATAATCTCCGTTCCGGACCGTTCCGGTTATTGTATGGACCCACCGTCGGCGAGTTTTTCCGATTTGTGTAGGGATAAAAATATCGGTAGACGACAGTACCAGGTACCATGAGGAAAGGATGGGTAATGTCACCGTGGTTATGCAACTTGTTTATGGATGGAGTAATAAGATAAATCAAAGCAAAGGTTGGTGATGTTAATTGGGTATAGACTCAAGAGTATTCATTGGCTCGTCAAGTAACATTTAAACCATGATGTACCACTACTTATTATGAGGAAAGACAACAAAAGGAACTCAATTAATAAGGTATTTTAATACTATCATAACCATGAATATGTACAACCTAAAAAGAGAAGACTACGACGATGAAAAAATTTTGAGTTGTTTTGGGCGAAATTGATATTCTAGGTGCTACATTCCGTGCTCGCTGACAACATAGAGAAAACCTGAGGTGATGGTTGATGTGCAAAGGCTTCTAAACCACGAAAACAGTCACAGCAGAGTCTCATTAGGAAGTAAGCAAGTGGTAGGAACACATTACGTACCTACCAGGTGCTTACCTTTTGACGAGGCTCGTTATGACTCTGTTTTCTTGGTTAGAAGCCTCTGCTGCACATCAGCCATTACCTCAGGTCTTCTCTATAGTGTTGTCAGCGAGAACAGAGCACAGTAAATATAGCACCTAGAATATCAATTCGCGAAATAACTCGAAATTCTTCCATTGCGTAGTTTTCCCTTCGTAAGTCCACCGCGCGACCCCGACTTATCCCCACAATACAGCGATGTAAACAAACGTGACGTAGTTATGGGTAGGGTCCATTCAGCATCAATGAGACCTTCAGCATTCTAATTATCTATTTCTAAATAAAACATTGTAGATAAGATAGCAAAACTCACAATATAAATCACACTAATTTTTTGGCAAATATTCAATGCAAATATCTAAATATAATCTATTGTATCTGAACCGTATCCTTTATGGTGATTTTGCAGTATTCAAAGGGGTCATAGTTTAGCCATGTGTAGAGGAAGAATAAAACAATCAAATCCCACCCCTCTCCAGTGTGTCCATGTGACTGATCATGGCTTTAGCTACAGCTGACCGGAGAGTGCATGGCTCTGTCTCCCCTACACCTCTCTATCATATGCCACACCTATATGCTTTTCTGGAGCGCTTTCAAACAGTTTTCTGACTTTACGACGCTTTTGTGAGATGAATGTAACTGGCCTTCATTCATTCATACATCGGGGTAAGATTGAAAATGTTGAATCCATGAAAATGTCTCGCATCCATCCTCTATCCATTCATCTTTACCCCACAATTTTGACATCCTGCGGTGCTATCCAAATTCTCATCTCACAATACACCATACACATCCCTAAAGTGCATAGCCACACATCTTATTTATGTACCATGGGTGGCCCAATTATGTACAATCTGGATGGGTTAACTATACTCAAAAAGAAAACAATGGTGAGACAAGGAATTAATTGATGGAAGACGGTCATGGTCCCATTCTAACAGTGGTGTAGCAGATACTTACGAAAGCAGTTGACCAAGTGGAAAAGACTCTCCTGCAGAAGAGCCGTGAACTGAAGAGCATCCTCATACACCTTCTGGCGAGTACGTGCTGGCTTGGCCAAGGGAAGGACCGATTCCAAAAGATTCACAGAATTCTGCATGTAAGAAAGAGGATGAAAAATCTAATTAAATATTTTTTCTTATTTTCTTTCACTGTGTTTATTTAGCCTTATTAACTTGATCTAATTCGCTGAGAGGTTGATCATCGGCCAGGACCAAGCAATGCAGCTAGAAAGAGCCAGGATTTTACTTTTCTGACAGAGACCTAACCCTTTCCATAGAATTTAAATCACAGAAAATCAGAGTTTGATAATACAGTATGTATAGTATAGGAATTTGGGTATTTACCATATAAATACTTTCGTACTTTAGAGAGATGCACAGTTTTTTAGTATATATTTAGTTTCAAGCAAGTAAATATGTACTTGTCTCTTAACAGCTAAACAGTTTAAACTTATCAAAACGAAACATTCATCCGTGTGATTTCCACACCTTCAGTCTGAAAAGAAAACCTCATTTAATAACCAATAGGAAGAACTGCAACTCCGAAATCCAGGGTGCTGGCAGTTTACTACAATTTGGTGAAAAGTGGTCAACTTGAAAAATAGGGCTTATTCCAACTCCTTAAAACACAAAATAATTTAAGAACGATGTTCTCAATATTATATTGTATAGAAGCTGAGTTCATTAAAACATGTATTAACAAATACCAAGTAGGTTATAGTGAGGAGCGAGGTAAATTTACTCTATGAATATTACAGTCATAACGTGGTGTTTAGAAGTACTTACGTAAGGCAGTTTGACCAAGTGGAAATCTTCAGAAGATGGAAACCTGGAAGGCATCTACAACCTTCGGCGAGTAATGTTTTCAATCTCCCCGCCAATTCCAAAGATTCACCACTCCCTGAAGAAGGGTGTAACTTTCAAATTTTACCTACATTTTCCTCACAAGCCGATTTCGGCATTTTTTTCGTTTTGACAAGGCTTGATATTGTATTTGGAACAAGCTTGCCAGAAACGAGCAGGATTTTTAAAACAGTCGTGAACAGCAGCCTAACTTTACCATAAAAATCACAGAAAAAAATATATAAGTTGTATACTGATACGAGTAATTTGCATTATTTATCTTAGAACGTTCAATCTTAAGAGATGCATAGTTACTTAGTATAAAAATTTTTTTCAAGTATAATGCTGTCATTATTAACGCGAAATTATTTATTAAAAAATAAAGGAAAACACAGAGATCCAACCTTTAGTTCAAACTGCCAGAACTCATCTATTTCATTCTCCAATTGGGGGAAGAGGGTGACGTTATATCCGAAAGTCCGTTATATCTGAAGCATCCCAACTTTTCGCATATAACAAACTTTGTTCGTTATATGAGGTGTAAGTTTGCTATTTTTGACCATTTCCGTGTATAATGAACTTTGTTACATTAGATGAAAGTTTGTATACTTACGTATATGCAGCCAGTCATCACAAATACTACACGCTTACAAGGAAATTAAAACTATACGTATTGAGGCACGGGAGGACATGAGAGGAGGTGCTTACAATCGGGCAGACAAAGCTAGACTGATCGGCGCTTATAGCGCATTTTCGCGGCCGCTCTGGCCCGGTCTGGACTGGGCTAGTCCCGGGCGGCCACTGTTTTTGCGAGGCAGTTTAGACCAGGCTGGAACGGACTGGGCCGGGCTAGGCCAGATAGCAGGACCACCCTGGACTAGTGTGGGGAGAACTGGCGCATGCGCACTACAGTCAGCGGGGAAGGCGACTAGGAGCTTCTCGTGCTGCTGATAAGACATGAAACACCATGATGGCCGACCATAAGACTAAAGTATCACAGGCGTGGTAGTTGTAAAGTCTTCAGCACAGGTTAAAAGGCGGACGACAAAAAGGATATTGACAAGATGGACGCCTGCCGCCTCCACAGTTCAGTTCAGTACCGCCCACTCGATCCCCCAGCCAATAGGAAACGACGAATGGGACGGGGCCAGTCTCGATGTATTTTAGCGACCATCATCACACCTGACCGGTCCGGACTGGACTGAACCAGGCGGTGAACGTCACGAAAATGCGCTATTAGCTGTGCACCTCCCGGTCAGTTTTGTTTTCACTGCCGCTGAATGACCTGCGTGTCGGCTGGCCCACCACCGAACCAAACCCCACATTCATTGAACTTATTCGGAAAATCCCCGCACATATCGACCTGGCAGAAAAAATTTGTTAAAGCCGAAATTCGTTATATAGAGGTCCATAAAAGTGAGGGTTTACTGTATTACCTTGGATGAACTTTTGAGGGATGAACGTAAAGACCGGGACAGTAGCTGGCACAAAATTTTGACCTCTGTTTCCATTTTTGGAGAAGTGGAAGGTCAGAAAAATTTATGTTTCTACAAGAATGATAAGATCCTCTCCTCTCTCTCTCTCTCTCTCTCTCTCTTCTCTCTCTCGTCTCCTCTCTCTCCTCTCTTCTCCTCTCTCTCTCTCTCTCTCTCTCTCTCTCTCTCTCTCTCTCTCTCTCTCTCTCTCTCCTCTCTCTCCTCTCTCTCTCTCTCTCTCTCTCTCGCTCTCTCTCTCTCTCTCTCTCTCTCTCTCTCTCTCTCTTCTCTCTCTTCTCTCTCCTCTCTTTTGTGTATGGTGTGCTTATTTACCTCGTTGTGTTTTACAGGGCTTGAGGTCACTCGTGATCCGTCTCCTACATTCATCCAGTCTTCTTTCAATTGGTGCACATTATTTGCCGATATCACCTCCTCATTTAGTTTCATAAACTAAATAGGAGTGAAACCCCTCATTTATTCATCATAGCTGTCACAGAAACTTGGCTGCTGATATAACAACATCTTCATGAATTTCCTGGTATATCACTCCTATCATCTGTCAGACACTACTCAAATTTTTTTTTTTT
>JACEEZ010022383.1:5000-12687 GCA_016584305.1 Chionoecetes opilio | reverse complement strand
TCCCCCGCTAATGCCCTGCGTGTCGGCGGCCCCCCACCAAACCAAAACCCCACATTCATTGACTTATTCGGAAAATCCCGCACATATCGACCTGGCAGAAAAAATTTTTTTAAAGCCGAAATTCGTTATATAGAGGTCCATAAAGTGAGGTTTACTGTATTACCTTGGATGAACTTTTGAGGGATGAACGTAAAGACCGGGACAGTAGCTGGCACAAAATTTTGACCTCTGTTTCCATTTTTGGAGAAGTGGAAGGTCAGAAAAATTTATGTTCTACAAGAATTGATAAGATCCTCTCTCTCTCTCTCTCTCTCTCTCCTCTCTCTCTCTCTTTTCTCTCTCCCCTTCCTCTCTCTCTCCCTCTCTCTCTCTCTCTCTCTCTCCCCTCTCTCTCCTCTTTTCTCTTTTCCCCTCTCTCTCTCTTCTCTCTCTCTTCTCTCTCTCTCTCTCTTTTTCTCTCTCTCTCCTCTCTCTCTCTCTCTCTCTCCCCTCTTTTGTGTGTATGCGTGTGCTTATTTACCTCGTTGTGTTTTACAGGGCTTGAGGTACACTCATGTGATCCCGTCTCCTACATTCATCCAGTCTTTCTTTCAATTGGTGCACATTATTTGGCCCGATATCACCTCCTCATTTAGTTCATAAACTAAATGAGGAGGTGAAACCTCCTCATTTAGTTCATCATAGCTGTCACAGAAACTTGGCTGACTGAAAATAACAAACATCTTCATGAATTTCCTGGGTATCACTCCTATCATCTTGTCAGGAACACTAGGGCTCAAGGAGGTGTTTCTATCTATGTTTCTGACAATTTAAAATCTGAACAACAATATGATTTAACATGTATCAATAATAAACATTAAATTTACTTACTATTAGAATTATTACTGAATCTATCATTTTTTCTGATTTGTGCAATATATAGACCAAATAGTAAACATATTGCAGTAGACGAATTCACGAATGTCATAAATACAGCATTACAAGACAAAGCAAAACAGAATAAAATAATACTCATAGGAGACTTTAATATAAACTTACTTGAGCATACAACCCATACACCAAAAATAACTTTCTAGCAAACATTCAAACTTTAAATTTTGTTCCTCACATCTCCAGACCCACTAGATTTCCAGATAGTTTAAATTTGGTGACCCTTCTCTCCTAGACCATATATACACTAATTTTTGTGGAAAGTTTACCACAGGTATTGTACACTTTCCCATTTCGGACCATCTTCCTATTTTCTTAAATATTTCCTTCCCCCCAAAAAAATCAAAGCTCAATAAATAGAATTCCCAGAAATGTAACTCCTAATAATAAGGAGCTTTTCCTCTCAAAACTTCACACCATATTATGGAACACACTCTTATCTTCACAAGATATAAATTTAAACTTTAATACATTTCTAGACAAACTGAGTAATTTATACAATAAATGTTTCCCAATAAAAACAAAATATATTTCTTGAAAAACGGCTACATAACCCTTGGATAACGTCAGCTGTAATTAAATCGGTCCAAGACCAAAATAATCTATTTAAGGACTATAAAATAGGTGTTGTCTCTGAAAGTTATTATAAAAATACCGCAATGTCCTAAATAGGATTATAAAAATCATAAAATTTCATACTATATGTCGATATTTACAAACTTTAAAAATGATACACGCAAAATATGGAAAACCATAAATCAGCTGAAAAATAACTATAAAAAACCTTATCTCAGTTACATAAAAATGAATAATAAAGTAATGAGATGCCCATCCGATATTGCAGAGGCCTTCAATAAGTATTATACAGATATTGCTTCCAATTTAGATAACAACATCCCACCTTCCGATATTAACCCACTTGACTTTCTGAGAGGTAATTATCCAACATCAATGATTGTTCCTCCAGTACTACCACAAGACTTTTGCAGCTGTAATAAACTCATTAAAAACAAAAAGTGTAATACCCATGAAATTTCCTCTCTCTCCTAAAAGCTAATAAAGAACAAATAGCTGTTCCATTATCAATCTTGTTCAACCAGTCCATCGAAAAAGGAATTTTTCCTCAATGTTTAAAACATGCAACCGTAATCCCTATTTATAAAAAAGGTCAAAAAGACAACATTGCCAATTAGAGAGAACTGCAACTCGAGAAATGCCAGTGGTCGCTGGCAGTTTTAACTCAAAGGTTGGTCTACTGTGTTTTGGCTCCGCGACTAATATTTTTCATAAATTAATTTCGCGATAAACATTGATGCACCGCATCTGAATACCAAAAATATAGTTCTTCTGTTGTTCTACTAATTATATGGATGACATGCATTACGATGGAACGTTCTATAATAGCAATTTAATGCAATTACTCGCCCTCGAGTAGCAAAGCTTAATATATTTTTTACATGTATATTGTGGCATGTAAAATTTGGGTGATGTTCACACTTTTTTTCTAAGACAGTACTGCTGCGTCTGGCAAACGCTTGTAAAAATACAATAAGCAATGCCTTGGAAAAACGAAGAATAAAGAATGCCGAAATCGGCTTGTTTCTGCGACAATGTAGGTTATAATTGTGGAGGCGACGTGCCGCGGCGGGGAGTGGTGGGCGGGGAGATTGTGGCGGGGAGATTGAATCAAAACATTGCCACTTCACGCGTCGACTCATTGCACTTCTAGGCTTTCTATCTGATTGATACACAATAATAACAGGAAAATATGACTGCCTAGGTATAGATAACTTCTAAACATACGTTATTGACTATATAATATCCCTAGAGTAACATTTACCTCGCCTCCTCAACTATAACCTACTTGGTTTTTTTGGTTAAATACATGTTTTAAAAGACTCAGGCTTCTATACAATATACATATAGAAGAAAATCGTTCTTAATATTATACTTTTGTGTTTAAGTGCAGTGGAGTAAGCCCATATTTTTCTTTCAAGTTGACCAACTTTTCACCAAATTGTGAGTTAAAACTGCCAGCGACCACTGGCTTTCGGAGTTGCAGTTCTCTCTAATTACAGACCAAAATCACTGTTTTAAACACCTACTCAAAAATATTCGAGAAATTAATGAAAAAAATTATATTAAAATTTCTTAACCAAAAAATCTATTATCAACAAAGAACATTTGGTTTTCGACAAGGCTTAAGTACCTTTAGTGCTCTGACCGCCTTCACCGATAACATCTACTCTGCCTTGGATGCTCAACATACAATGCTCACTATTTGTATAGACTTTACTAAAGCTTTTGATACAGTGAAACATGATATCTTACTACAAAAATTGAAACATTATGGTATACGTGGCATCATACATGACTGGTTTAGAGACTACCTTACCGGTAGAACCCAAAGTACAAAATTTCAGAATTGTCTATCTATACCTCAACATATTCAGTACGGAGTCCCTCAGGGTAGTGTCCTCGGTCCCATTTTATTCCTTATCTATATAAATGATCTCCCCAAAAGTATTTAAAAATTTAAAAACAATACTTTTTTTCTGATGACTCTACTTTTATTCATTACTGGTGCAGACCCTACATCCTTGATAGAAACAGCCAACCAAGACCTAGAAATTTTTTATAAATGGTGTTTGAGTAATAGATTAACCGTCAATTTAAACAAAACGTATTATATGCTCTTTACCAGCAAGGCGACTAAAATTCTTCCTACTCTGATATACAACAACAATGTCATCAACAGAACTAACCAACACAAACTACTAGGTGTAACTTTTGATGATAACATATCCTTTAAACCACACATTAATGAATTATGTCTTAAATTGTCTAGAATCGTATCTCTATTATATCAAATTAGAGACCTTATGCCTAATAATATACTTAAAATTCTCTATAATGCCCATGTATTGCCACACTTTCAATATTGTACTCCAGTCTGGTGCAACACATATCCCACTCATTTACTTCCCCTGTTCCGGCTACAAAAGAAAATAATTAGGATCATTACAAATTCGGGCTACTTTGATCATACTCACCCTTTATTTAAGAATATGAACATCTTGAAATTATTTGACAAACAAATTACAGATTGGAATATATATGCCACAAATTAGTTACTGGTGGTCATTATATTAACTTGCTCCCTCAACATAACTACCCCACCCGCAACTGTGAACACCTCCGTGTACCACAACATAACCTGACAGTTTTTCAACACTCACTAGCCTACTCTGGTCCCAAGATATGGAATAATATACCCGACTCTGTTAGACCCTACCAACATTATGTTCATTTAAAAGGCAATACAAAGTTATTTATTGTCCCCAAAACTGACAAGATATTTGTTCTAATATTTGTTCTAATATATTTCCAATGATGGTCATGTAGATTTATTATAGTGCCAACAATACATTTTATTAGCATTCTACAAATGAATTTTTGAGCAATTGTCTATGTATTTCTCCTGATTTTTGTTTTTGTTTGTGTTTTTTTTTGTTTACCTTGTTTTTCTTCTTTTTTTTTTCTTTTTTTTTCTTCTTCTTTTATGTAATTGCTACTGACGTCCTAGATAAACTTGTTTGTAAACTACAGAGATGCTGCCCGAATAGCCGTATGGCTTCGTATGGCTGCTTACACAAATTATGTTATATAACTTTATTAACGTATGTATTATGGTAAACATATTAAAGTGTTTTCAAGTGTTTCAAGTGTTTCATTCCAAACTTCTACATTTCTATGAGGGAAGCTGTACTTCTTTATGCTGTTCAGGCATCTCCCATTTCCTAATGTTTTTGTATGTCCTCTTGTGTATCGACTTTCTCTTTGTTTCAGAGTCAGTAGTCTCTCATTGTCTGTTTCTTCCATCTTAGTTATCTATCAGTTTAAAATATATTATTAGGTCTCCTCTTTCTCTTCTCTGCTCAAGTGTTGGTAACTTTATCTCTCTCAACCTTTCCTCATTAGAAAGTTTTTTCTAGCTCTGGTACCATCTTTGTGACCATTCTCTGTATCCTCTCCAACTTTTTTACATGTTTCTTTTTATATGGGGACCATACAAAGGCAAACATATTCATTTTTGGTCGGATCATTGTAGTAATTATCTTTTGCATCATATTTTGTAAATGTAATGAAATGCCACTCTAATATTCTTCAACATCCTGTATGTATCTCCAAATATTTTATTTATGTTTTTCTGGTTGTAGGTTATTCTGCATTTTCACTCCCACGTCCTTTCTTCATGAACCTTTATAATTACGTAAATTTTCCCATTTTATATGGCCATTTTATATCTTTTTTCGCTTTTTCCAATTTCCATCACATGACACTTATTCACATTAAATTCCATTTCCCATCTTCTACTCCATTCGTAGATCTTGTTCAGGTCATTTTGTAGTGTTTCACAATCTTTAGGCTATAGCTTTATATTTTAAACTTTTATTCAGTTTAGTTTTGCATCTATTGTGTGTGTGTGTGTGGTTGTGTGTGTGTGGTTGTGTGTGTGGTGTGTGTGTGTGTGTGTGTGTGTTGTTTTGTGTGTGGTGTGTATGTGTGTGTGTGTGTGTGTGTGTGTGTTGGCTGGCGCGCCAACTCGGAATATTTACCAAATCAGTAATCTATACGAATATGAGGAAATACCAGATTTTGCCAAACAAATTGCAGGATGCGTTTATAGTAGTGTTATGGCACTGGATATATTATATGTAGTATGTGTAGAATGTAGTCATGTTGGAGGTGTATGTACGATTGTACGTGTGTCCTGCCTTTTCTGCAACACAGCTGTTATTGTGTTGCTCAGACAGATACCACTCGTTAATAGTATTGACATGGACATAATGGTGTTGTTCCGCTGCTGCTTGCATTTCTTGAGAATGCGTTGTCAGTGTTTTGTGTGTGCCTGTGGGTTTAAATTTCCACTTATCTTATTATAAGCAAATCACACATATTAAGTTGATTTTGTGTCATCGCCATGTAAAAGCGGCGGGCCCCCTCTACCACGACTTCAGCACTTCCGTAAAACACCTGTTCAAAAGAGAACCCTTTCCTTTATAACACGCCGATAGTGACGGAAAACGAAAGAGGGGGACGCCAGAAGGGGCTCCCAAACCAAGCCTTGTGAGTCTTGAGTTGCTCACCTTAGTAGACTTGTCACGAATTAACTGTTCGGGCCGTCTATTAGGTACGCCCTAGGTCCCAAAGAAATGAAATAATTATTTCGAATTTGGCGGGTTTTCTTATGTAAAATTGAATTTTTAAGGGGGGTTTTGTCCCCTTCACTTTTTGGGTTTAGCACTTTTTGCTATGCAAAAAAGACTTTTATATTATATGCAAAAACAGCTTAAGTGCGTTTTGCTTGTAAAAATTGCCAAAGCAAAAAAGGTATGGGTAAAACGTCTTGAAAATTTCCTTTTACATAGGAAAAATTTGGGATGCCAAAATTGAGAAAAAGAATTTTTTTTTTATACGGCGTACCCTAAACCTGGTACCAAAAAATTGGATTGATTTCGTGGGAGGAAGGACAACCCAGGGGGGATGGGGCCCACACTATGGGAAAATGCACCCAAAGGGTTTACAGAGAGGAACTGTGTCAGTGACAGAGGAGCCATCTGGAAAGGGACCCTTTTCACTTTGTACCAGAGGGCCCGTGGCCACCTGAGAAACCTGCGTTCAAGGTGGCTCAGGCCTCTATGATCTCTGTACATACATCCACCGCTCCTGATCGTACTGCAAGGGATCACAGGGGCCCAAAAGGGGGGGGAAGGTGGTACTCACCCCATTTGGAAATGCTGGGGCGCAAACTCTCCTGGAGTTTGCGTGTTGCACACAAACGGTTGCCCCTGCGCCACCTTTTCACCAGCATCGAGGGCCTACCCACGACCCTGCTTCAGGGTTTTCCAGTGTGCAGTCTGCTGCCCAGCGTAAATGAGATGCGTACAAGAAAATTTCAGAGAGGCCAGGCGGTGAATTTTCCACGGAGATGCCGGGTATTCCTGGTAAACTGTCCACGCCACGGGTCCCCTCCAGCTGGTCCAGGCTGTAAAGTGGGGCGTTCTCCCGCCCGAGCACGGGAGACATTGGGGCAAGGTGTCCCCCCCCCAGATGGCTCCCACAAAAGCCCGTTGCCGTGTACTGTGGACCAAAAAGCTGGCTACGGGCAAAGAACTGAACACCCTGGAAATCTATAAAGTACCGCCTGCGGTGTACTTCAACTCTCTACACATAAAGGTTCCCCAGACTAAGGAGGGCCCCAAGCACATCCTCACCCACTTAAGAGTATGGGGCCCAGCCCAAGGTCCAAAAGCTGTGCCCTTCTACGTCGGCAGGAGATGGTTCGCCACTCGAATGTGTCCTCCCCGTGTGGGGGTCGAGTGGGACGACCGCATTCGCCGTGACCCGATTTGAAGTGGGGCGGCGAGGAGTAGGGGGGGCACCATGTAAAACCTCGCATCACACCCAAAGCTAAACTTGTCACCCCCCCAGCTTGCAACACTGATCACTGGACCCTGGCCAGGTGCACGAGCCGGCATTCACTTTCACTGCCCGGGGGATCAGACCCGGGAGATCCTGGTCAAGCCGTACGATTTCGAGTTCTCTATCCCACTCAGGCCCGAAAGAGTCTGAAACAGGGGACAGGGGGCTGCGGCAGCAGGTGGGGCAGCAGGCCAGAGAGGGTTATCCGGGCTGGGCCCACCACGGGAGACCATGCCTGTTTCGGGTCTAAAAAGGACTGAGGGCACTTCTA
>JACEEZ010022382.1:35484-76315 GCA_016584305.1 Chionoecetes opilio | reverse complement strand
TATACATTATTTAGGATAACGACTTGAGCATTACGCATGCGTATCTTTTTAAAGTGGTAACAGTGCGACGGGAAGTTACCAGAGATAGTAAATAGATTAGGATGACGACTTGAGCATTACATGTGCGTATCGTTAATGTGGTGACAGTGCAACCGAAGTTACCAAGATAGAAAACCATATTAGGATAACGACTTGAGCATTTCGCGTGCGTATCGCTAGGAGGGAAGGAAGACTTAATATTAAAAATTTGGGTGAATGTATAATAATTACCAAGTGAGACAGTAAAGAATTAAATATATTATAATTAGAAATATATTAACGCGTTGTCATTCAGTTTCCAACCAGTACTTACATACTTTTCTAAATCTTTTTTTTATTCATTCATATATATTTTTCCCACTTAATGTGGGTGGGGCAGCGGAGTAACCAGGACTGTAGAGACCCTCCCAAGGTGGGCACTACATAATGGTGACAACAGTGTAGATGGTCATTTTGACCCCCACATGTGTTATACTTACTGTCCTTAACACATCTGTTTAGATTTTAATGAGTGCCGATCCTTACTTTGCTACATGGCCGATATTAAATTTCAGGTTCTTGAGAAAAACTAAGTCCAGTAGGGTTAGTTAGTCAGGTTAGGTTAGGTTAGGTTGGGTTTTAGTGCACAGCCGATGGGCTCGAGGGGGGTGCTAGGTTAGGTCTGTGAGTTTTGTCATCTTAGAATAAAGGTTCAACCTCCTATCTTCTTCTTCTTCTTCTTAAGACAACAAGCTTGGGGACATGGTGGAAACCGGAGTTTTAGGGTGGGGGAGCACACATAAAAGGGAAAATGGCCCCGATATAGTCTTTTGAACTAGGGAAAATTTCCCAGTTTATGGATTTTTTGGGGGGGCCCAGGGGCCATATTTCCCTATGTGTGTGCTCCCCCACCCAAAAACCCCGGCTTCCACCATGTCCCCCAAGCTTTTTGGCTATAAGAAGAAGAAGATAGGGGGGGAAAGCCCTGTTCTTAAGTTTTACCATATATATATATATATTTATATATATATATATATAATATATATAAATATATATATATATATATAATATTACATATAATATATATATATAATATATATATAAATAAAATATATTTTATACATATTTTACTTAATATATATATACATATAATTATATATAATAAAATTATATATATATAAAAATATATATATTATATATATATATACATATATAATATATATAATCTATATATATATATTACTATATATATATATATATACTATATATATATATATATAATATATATATATATATACTATATATATATATATATATATACAAATATATATATATATACTAATATATAAAATAAAACTATATATATATATAACTATATATATAAATATATACTATATATATAAATATATATACTATATAAAATTATATATTAATATATATATTTTAATATACTATTATAAAATATATATACTATATAATTATATATAATCTATCTATTATATATATCTATCTATATATATATATCTATCTATTAATATATATTTTATACTATATATATATATATATACTATATATTATATATATATCTATCTATATATATATATCTATCTATATATAATACATATAAAATTTTATATATATACTATATATATATATACTATAATATATATATACTAATATATATATATATAATATAATATATATATATAATATATATATATTATAATATAATATATATATATATAATATAATATAATATGTATAATATATATATATTATATGGTGAAATTTCTGTATATTTTGGTTAAATTAGTATGTTTATGAGAAAAGGATTAATGGCTATTTTTTGGTGTACTTGATTTTTATGTTGACATATATCAATGGTGTAAATGATGTACAGTAAACCCTCGCTTTGACGAACAAATTGGGGGAAGGATGCGAGGTTTAATTATCTGAGTGATCCGAATTTTTGCCATAAAAACAAATTGTGGTCGTTATATGAGGTGAAATTTCCCTATTTCCGACTAATTCCGTGTATCGTGAACTTTGTCCGTTACATCTGACGAAATTTGGGGTATACTTACATACATGCAGCCATCAAAAATACTACACGAATACAGGGAAATTAAAAACAATCAGAACCGTACAACGCATATACTGAACTTATTCGGTTAAAGAACGCATATACCGGACTGGCAGAAAAAGTGTTGAACCCGATATTTGTTATCTAAAGGTCTGTAAAAGCGAGGGTCAGTGTACGTATACCTAAACTTTGAAAAAGTACTACAGGAGCGTCAGTGTATATACCTAATACGTTCGGTTTGGTGACATTAAGTAGGATTAGGTTATGGGTTAAGAGTTTTCTGCATATAGAAAATAAAAAATTATGAAACTAGTTATGAGAATTGTATTTGTTGAAAATGAATGTTAATCGTATTTACTGGCTACTTGGTTGCAATTATCTGACCAATCGTATTACACTGGCCCTTTGTGCATTAAAATCTGAGGTTTGAATAATTTTTTTTGTAGTGATACTGTAGTTGGGTTATTTGCTTACGTTATTGATTTTTACTTGTCCTTATAAAAACTTCTATATAGGTGGTACCTATATAGAAGTTTTAATCAACAACATACTTTTATATTATTTGCATTCCTTGTATATTTAGCCTGTTTATCTTAAGGTGGCAAAAAACGGTAAAATTTAGGGTGAAACTATGAAAATGACATTGTCATGTATGAACAAACACTCATAATGCTGTCTGTCTCTTTTCCTTTCATGGCAAGGGTTTAATCTGCAATAGTAACCCCTTTTGTTTCAGGTATGTATGTGCCGGTGCATGAAGTGTTATCCACCGAAGATGAAGGAGAAAAACTCTGAGAGAAGGAGTGAGAGGGGGAGTAAATAAATAAATAAATATCTTTATTTCCATGAAACCATGGTTTTACTATCAAACTTACATCACAGTTGTTCTATGCAATATATACTAAAAATGAAACTTCTGAAAGTCACGCAAATAAAAAAAAAATACATAAAAAGAAAGTCAAACGAACATTAAAGGAAAAAAATTATAACATTAAACAATAAGAACTAAAAGTCACTTTAATATCTTTAAATACTACTAATAACATATGCAACTGCTATTGATATGGGGAAACAAATTATAGTTCACTTAGGGTCAATTAAAAAAAAATTTATAAGTCGACTTAAAAGTGTAGAAATTCCATAATTAATTTATGCAAAGAAGGCAAATTTTTCCATAGTTTAAAGGCCTTTGTACAGTGATGGGTCTGGCACCAGTCTGTTCTGGCTCTTGGCACATAAAGGTCTTTTAGCTGCCTTGTTGTACTGGCTGTATTTTCCCTGACAATGGAAAACTAGATACCACTCCGGATACAACCCATTGACAGCCTTATAAACAGCGAAACATTTTTCATAAATATGTCTGTCTTTAATTGTTAACCACTTTAACTCTTCTATGAAGGAGTAACGTGTCCTTCTTTCTAGCTCCAATTTTTTAAAGTTTAGCTGCAATATCTTGCAGTTTTAAAAAGTAAAAAGTAAAGTTGAGAAAAGTATTTTTTTGAGTCCATATACCCCCTACAGTAATTAATTAACTGAGAGAGAGAGAGAGATTAATTTAATGCCAAAAAAAATTAGCTAAGCATGAAAAAACAGCCCCCCTATCTTCCAAAAATATAAACCAACCCAAAAATCTGCCCAAACACCAAAGCGGAAAATCCAGGGCACTGGCGGCCAGATGATGGCCAAATTAATGAAATCCCTCATTATACCTTTACCCTTGCCATCAGGGGCAGCAGTTAATAAAAAAAAAAAGTCACTAATGTGGAACTCGACCCAGCCAGCCCCATATGATGTCCGTAGGTGCCCGCCTTTTACCTTGCCCTATTAATAGTCCTTGGTTTATGGAGCAAAAAACATTAATGTGAAGGATATGTGTTGTGATCCATTCACTATCGTCAGTCAGTTATCGTAACTTATTAATGGCTTTCATTCGACGGTACACTTTCGTCATTGTGTGGTTGTTTTGTTTACAATTATCAGCTGTGGAGCCGGAGCGGGCGAGCCTCGAACACCACTGTCAGCCGTTCTGGCGAGGCACGAAGGCGAGAGAGAAGCCGCAAGAAGCTTGTTTTGTGTTGAGTTTAGGGTCGCGCAGCTTCACACCGTCACACAGTCGGGAGGCTCGCATTAGCTGACACAAGAGCTGCACACACAAACAACGGTTCACTAGAACATCACGGTCTCGCCTCCTCTGATGTCCACTATTGGTTCTCAACTGACTGACATATACTAAAGGCAGCGGCCAGCGGTTGTGTGTTCAGGTAGTGTGTGTTTGTTTGTGTGCAGTCAGAGACGACGGCCAAACCCTCCCACGTACAGCAGCCAGGTTGGCTGCTGTCGGTTTAGTTTATTGGCTAATTAGCATTGGCTAGGTCAGGTTTATTTTAGCATAAGCCTAAACAAACCTAACCTAACCTTAACTCTACTAGCTGTGCTGCTTGGACCGTTGGGGGAAGGGAGGGCTGGCCCGTGGTCTCTGGCTGCCGCTGATGGCAACGGCGGAGTTGCACCTTATTTCTTCTTATCAGATCATTTTGTCCGTGCTTTTGACCGAAGTAACAGATTGCAAAGAGGTTTGAATGGTGGTGGGGGGGGGGTTATAGAAGACGCGTCTGAGTACATATAACAAAAGATTTATTCCTTCATAAGGTTGTAAGCGAGATATGGCAGGGTTGATAAAACTTAATCTTAACCCGGTGTCGTGCAGGAATCGTCCCACCTAGTACATCGTCCCGCGGACGCTTATTTAAACCTAAATAACCTACAAAACCTAACACAAACCTATCCTAAACCTAACGTAACCTAAACCAGACCCTAAACATAACTTAAATCAAACCTAGAAAAATAATGTGGCGATCCTGAGGGAAGAAACATAAGGAAGCCTACAAGAGCCGTGAGACTATACATTGGTAGTTTCCGTTTACTTAACACTATAGCCTACATCCGCCTGCATCCCATCCATTAACTGTCTAGCCTCCTTTAAAACTCCTATTGACTCCGCACTAACCACCTACGACTTGAGTCCATTCCAATCGTTTACCACCTACTTCTGACCCATTTTTCCCTATTTCCGTTCTATATCTACGCTTTTCCAGCGTGGTACGTTACTGCGTTGTTTCTACCTGTTTACTAGCCGTAGATCTTTCCTACATCCCTTTTATAAGATCCCTAAACCACTTTAAAAAACTTCTCTCAGATCGGCAAACATAGTTTTTAGTTTAGGTTAAGTTATTTTTAAGTTATGTTTAGGTCTTGTTAGTTAGGTAAGGTTTCGGATAGGATGTGTAGGTTTTTGTAGAGCGTTTTAGTAAAAAGCTTCCGCATGACGATTACGATTGGCCGATTTCATCCAACACCGGCAATGCTAATTCTTGTATCGTCTGCAAAGGCAAGGGTCCAATAAAATGGACGAGGCCCGCGCGGCATTTTCTGAGACACTGACTGCTTTTTCCTAGTTAGAAATTGGTGCTTTTTCGATGGATTTATTTTTATTTTAGGGTTATGAACCTAACCCAGCCTAACTTGACCTACTAAAGGGTGGGGATGCTCTGGACGCGGAGGGTGTGTCTGCATGTGCCTAAGTAGACAACTATATAAATTCTCATATCATTCAGTACTTCCCGGTTTCCCGTCGTCTAATATCCGTCCCTGCGACTTTACCCGGCGCCAGCAATAGAATACCCTAGTGAGCGGATTTCTCCATCTGGTGGCCGTTCTGGAACTTCAACCCAATCAATGTGTGCGGGTTTGATTAGATTATTTTTCTTACACGTTTTCATTTGGGTGTTTTGAAATCGCAGTATTTCTCTCCATAAGCTACGGTTGTACATACAATTCATATATAAGCGTAATTACAAAACTATGTAAACCCCCTGAAAACTACATCTTCTCCAAGTCATCTCAATCGTCATCTTCTCTTCTTAATCATTATATAATACTTATGGCTTGATTTAAGTCCAGTTAATAATGGAATACAATTGCATTGTACACATTTGTAGATCGTGCTTTCATTCACAATTATAAAATAGTTCTAAAATTTGCTGGCCGGCTGCTGTACGATATTTTTACTGTCAGCTGACCGCATGCCGCAGTTGAGAAGCGGAGCACAGCACAGGTTCTGGATGCCTTTGGAGATGGTCTATTGTTTTCCACAAAATCAAGGGAAATGTCTTGAGCATACGCATTGTTCCTTGTTGATCTCATTCTTGCACCTCTTCTACACCTTCTCTCCCACAACCTACGTCGTTTCCCATCTTTTTTAGTAGGTGGGAAAACTGTCCCACTTTCACATTTTTCCATGAATGGGTGTTGTCCTGTGTTGAAGGTTGATTTGACTTGCAATCAGCCACAGCACAGACATAACTCGCCATGTTCATTCTTGGTTCTTGGTGTTTGTTTTTAGGGCTGCGAGGATCCGTTGTGGAACCATAGTAGCCCTGGTGCTGTCCTATGAGGGCTTCCAACAGGCGTGGGTAGGTTATCAGTCTTCTTCGGAAACAGTTTAATGCGGTATGACACGTGTATCGTTCGCCGCTGTTGGCGAAATCATGTCAGTGCGAAATCCTGTAGACTCCTCCATTCATCTATCTTATTTCCACTAATTTTTCAGCTTAACGCTGCCCGATACAGCGTTACCAGGCAACATCGAGTCCACTAGCTTTCTATGAGAACACTTACAAGTAATAATAGTTGATAAAATATACATCATAAAATCCATACTCCTGTTCCACAACCAGACTGTTTTTTGAACAGTGGATATTTTTAAAGCTTTTGAGTAACTATTATTACTTGTAAGTGTTCTCATTGAAGTAGTGAGTCGATGTTGCCTGTACCATGTATCAGGGCAGCATTAACCTGTAAAAACAGTGGATAAGAGCGATGAATGGAGGGGTCTACAGGATTTCGCGATTGACTAATATTTTCGCACACACTCTGGGTTTGTTTATAAAATGCATCGACGGGGGTCCCCGTACGTTTGCAGTGTGCCAAAAGAATGTGAATGGCGAAATAATCAATATCTATCACGATTGATTGCACAAATTGGAGTCATGTCGCATATTTGGTTCGTTTACCTTCGCTTTGCATACATGAAGGCAATATTTACCCATACCCGACCTGATGCATTCCTCTAAATCAGAGGCTCCCCACCTTTTTCAATGGCGGCCACATTAATTTAGTGTAGAGAAATAATGTGGTGCCCTGTCACCAGGGGCGATTTTTTGTGCACACTCCCAGGGAATTTGGTGAATCAAATCAATGTATTGCATTTCTTGCATATAGCCTTTTTTCATGCATATACATAATAATAAATAAAAAAAATATATAAATGCGATCTCACCACACTCCAACATACCATGTTGGAGTGCGGTGAATATAAAAAAAAGTACAAATAAAATATCCGTATAAATACTAAGTCCCAGTTTACAACTACATACCTTTATTGTTGGCAGTGTCAGTCTTATGAGAACTTGCGCTTGGCCTTAGATTTGCAGATCCGCGCGATTGTTTGGAGAAATTATTGGTGAGGCATACTCATTTCATGTCACACTTTTGCAGTTTGGACCGTTCTTATTTTTATGTTTGTTAGCAGGAAAAACCGAGATCGCATAGGTATTAGGTGGAAAATTGAAGCCGAATTGTAAGAGGCTTGCTTCGTTATTGGGTGGAAATTCGTTCCTTAGCTCCACCAAGATGTTTTCCAGTGTGAAAAAAAAAAAAAAAAAAAAAAAAAACTTCACTGTGCTTTATTTTGAAGAGCGGTCCGTTGTGGAATCAGTCAGCTCCTCTCCTCGTTGAGCCTAATTGCTGCGTGTTTGTTGAATGAAGGATTCCGCAACCAGTCATATTTGATAACCGATATGTCTGGAAAGTACTTCATGATGTTCCCCTCCAGAATTGTCGAGATGTTCGGAAATCATGGTGCAATAATTTCATTATTTTGTAGCCTTTGGAAAAGGCCCATATTTGCCGGTCTTGCTAGGTTCCCTTTCTTTTTCACATCGTAATTTTTTCTGTCCCAGAGCCTTGACTATCGCAGAAGTTATATGTCTTCCTCTTTCCCTGCATGCTACTATTTGACCTTGTTCAATGGTTCAAAGATGTCTGCTAAGTAGCCTAATTTTTGCACACCATGTTTTCATCAGATAATAACTCGCAGAATTCAGGCATCGTTTCAGTGTGATAAACTGTAAGTTAGTTCTTCTATAGTTTCAAACACTCGTGACCAAAACCTTTCCTCTTGAAAAGCCATCCTTACTTCCGTAGTGAAGTAACAGGGATACATGTCCCTAACAGATTTCTTCACAAAGCTTGGAAAATATCGTGACTTGAGCGGTCTTGCTTTTCACAAAATTTACCATCTCACAACTTTCATTCAGGACAGTTTTTTCAGTTCGTTTCCTAGAGTTTTTTGCAACCAGTCTTCCCGATGCCAGAAACAGTGATTCCGTAATACATTTTTGTTCTCTTTTTCACCAATGAACAAAACCCCTTTTATTGATCCTGTCATTGAAGGGAGCCCCATCTGTGCAATTCCAACACACTTAAGTCCAATTTCATACCAGCATTGTGCATGTACTCCGGCATTGACGCAATGATACATTCTTGGGCCTGTTGTGAGTTTCTATTCTTTGCAGAAAAGGGAACTGTTTCCTACTTCTTATTAGCACACAAACCGATATACACCAGCACCTGAGGCTTTACCTGCAACGTCTGTCGATTCGTCTGCTTGAAGAACGCCCATGTCAGTTTCTCTTATTGCTTCAAATACCTTCGTGATATTCTTCTGACATGTCTTGTATGCGTCGGCCTGATTGTATTGTTTGAGAAGGGACTTTTTTACTTTGTGTTTCATCTTCAGTTCCGAGCATTGTTTTCACACTATAGCACAGCAACTGGGAGAATAAGTGTTCTGCGACTGTGTGTGGTTTCCATATCTTTCGCTAGAATTTCGGCTACGAAATAGCTGGCTTCTTGAGCTGCGTTAGATGACTTTGTGTTTTTTTTCAAAAACAACCCTCTGTGCGTTTTCTGTCACATAGAAGTCTTTTGAGTAGTCCAACCCTTTATCAGAAAGGTTAACCGTGTTTTGCAGAGAATGTCTCTTTAACTTGCTAGGAACCATTGCTTTCATTGGCCAATGTCTCACCACAAACGACACATTTTGGATTGGGGCAAAATACATCACCACCCAGTGAAGCCCAGGCGAGATACTGTCAAAATATGCCGTCGTGCCCTGGTTTTGCTAGTATGCGTGCCTGATCCGTTCATGAGCTTGGCCAGCAGACTAGAGATCTCTCCACCACACGATGGTTCCGTCCATCGATTGTTTTTTTGGGGGGAATTCATCCTCTTTTACGGTTTAAGTTTTGGTCTTTCTGAGCAACAACTTATCCTTGCCTAGAGAACCCATTATCACAATAATTAGAAAACACAGTATCACAGAACACAGTACAACCATAAGAACACAGATCAACAGTGAATGTAAGCAGCTAACTCTTTGGTATCCGCACGACTATTCAACCACAACTTCTCTCTCCAACACCCGGACGGAACTGAGGCCAGTCCTGCACTCTGTCCTGTGCCGGCGCGCCTAGCCAATTAAGTGCGCGCACGGTTGGCCTCTGCTCTAAATCATTGCTAGAGTGTTGTAGGACATATGGGTCGAATATTTATTTTTGCCACATCCTCATTATATCCCCCTGAATAATGTAAACCCCTTAATTTCCTTTGCGATAACCTATGTGACCATGTCACCACTTAATGGTTAGCTGGTTGGTAGGATAATGGCAAATAAGACTAGCCATACCCTCTGACCGGTATTCTAGCTCCGCGTTAGTTTTTTTTTTTGTCAATAAACTACTAACTACTATTTTCCCGACAGCCACCAAAGATGACAGATCATCTCAGTAAGGAAGTCTATCCGGCTGTATTAACGCACTATCCGTCCGTGTGATGCATTATCCGGCCCTTATTTCGGCGCGAGATGCACTAAACGTCTTTCACGGATCATTTGGTAATAATTCGGTAATACTGTTCTAGCCATTATTATTATTGTTACTACTACTACTATTATCCATTTTTCGCTGTTATGATTGGGTTCTTGGGCGGGCGGAGTGGACTAGGGGTAGGTGTGCATTATCCGGCTTTCCATGTTATCCGCAACGTTTTGGCTGCTATACGGTCGCATAAACAGATTACTGTTAAGTTTTAAGGTTTTATGCAGAAGTGGATTATACTGCACAGTATACTGAGCAAACTAATAAGAAAACGTAGTGTAAAAGCGGTACTAGCGACCGCGCGTTCTCGTCCATTATCCGGTAAAATGGACTCAGACGTAGTCATTTTCTGAGTAAATTTTTTGTTATTGGCACCACCAAGTTCGAGGTCGAACTTTGTTTTTCCTGAATGTTTTGATGTGTTTGGAATTAATTGGTTCTAAGTTTTTTATGGATCATGTTTTTTTCCAGGTGTAGGGAATGCCCGCCCCGCCCCTCTGGCCGCTCACGAACCTTACTACCCCCCCCCCCAATGTTACTAACGTCACCAACCCCCCTCTAGCCTAACCGAACCTAATCTGATTTAACCTAACATAACCGTTTTTCTGGCTTAAATAACTGTGAATTTTTGGCAGTACTGGTAACACCATTGTTATTCCATTACACTATCGGAAATGGTCTTCAAAAATACTCAGAATGAGAAATCTACACTATGTAGTAAGAACCTATGACTTTGAAAGCCCTACCTGAAATTTATACTTGCTAATTCAGGAAATTGTCAGGCTTTAAAAGGAAGGATGCGCTTAATCTCCTGACTTCCTCTCCAATACCACCTATGAAGCAGCAAGAAACACCTGGTCCAGCCATCTTGAACAGCATAGTTTTGGTAAATGATTCACACATGGTTTCACCAAAAGGTAAATCATTTCTCACTAATTTATTGAGTTTTTTTATAGAAGTCTATGACGCAGATAATGATGAGGATTATGGATATAGTATACCTGGACTTTAGTACGGCCTTCACAGGTGGCCCACATCGGTAGACTCTTAATAGTTAAGGCTCATGGAGAGGAAAAAACAAAAAAGGAAAAAAAAGATGGGAAGGTTTTCTTCGTTGATTTGAGCTTGGCTAAGTGATAGGCACCAAGGTTACATTAATTGGGTTCGAAATCTGATGGGGGCAGGTAACGAGTGGGTTCCACAAGGGTCCTGTTTTGGGTCCATTACTATTTTTGATTTACATCAACACTTGCAATATATAGAATTAGTAGTGATATCAGCAAGTTTCGATGATACTAAGGTGGTAGGATTATTAGATCACAGTCTGATGTAATTATTTGGCATGGAGACTTTGATAAATTAAATGAGTGGGCAGATAGATGGCAGATGGAATTTAATATTGATAAGTGCAGCGTTATGAATGTTGGTAGAAAAAATCCTGGTAATAGGTACACCATCCGCAATGTATCGCTGAAAAGATCAGAGGGTGAGAAAGATCTGGGAGTGCGGGTAAGCTCAGACCTCCGTCCTAGGAATCAATGTATTGAAGCTAGAAATCGAGCCAACAGGGTGTTAGGATTTATTACCAGGAGTGTTAAAAGTAGAAGTGCTGAAGTTATTCTAAAGCTTTATTTGGCTCTAGTCAGGCCTCACCTAGACTATGCGGTTCAGTTTTGGTCTCCGTATTACAGGATGGACATTCAATCAATCAATCATTGGGGGCATACGCCGGGGGGCGCGTCACCTCGCCCACCCTACGACGCCACTCCCGGGGGTCACCACGCGCGAGTTCCCATGCCGGCTCCTTTCCCATACCAAGCAGCTCTCGACAAGGAACATCAACTTGCCCCAGCCACGAGCCTTGTGGGCACCCCCTTGGCCTCCTCCACGCCGGATTGTCTCTTACAGATACAACCCGATGGGAAGGATCGGTTTCAGGGTAGCGTGCCACATGCCCATATAGCCGAAGTTGGCGCTGACGGACTATGCAAGTAATAGGCCTCGATTCAGTCTCACGGTACAATTGCTGATTTGACATGTAATCATCCCAGCGATACCCCATGATTCTGCGAAGACACTTATTACCAAAGGCATTGATTCGTCTCTTCAAGTCACTATTTAGTGTCCATGTCTCACAACCATAGAGTAAGACAGGGATCACAAGCGACTTGAAGATCCGGATCTTTGTCCTTCTGCACAGGTACCGACAACGCCAAATACTCCCGCTGAGCGAGTCCATAACACCGTGGGCTATGCCAATCCGCCGTAAGACTTCTTGACGTGACCCGCCGTCATTATGGACTGCGCTACAAAAGGGATGTAAAACTTTCCAAGATCTCGAATGTCCTCGCCACACGCATGAACAGACTGTACTGCTTCATCTAGTAAGTCTCCAAATACCTGGACCTTGGTCTTGAGCCAGGAGACCGCAAGTCCCAAAGGCTTTGCCTCCTCGTGCAGCGCCTCGAGAGCCATCACCAGGACCTCCAGCGACTCAGCAAAGATTACTGCATCATCGGCAAAAACAAGATCAGTGATCTTGGTGTTGCCGACGGATGCTCCACAATCACTTTTGATCTACAACCTTGTCCAATACCCAGTCCATACAAGCGTTGAAAAGTGATGGGGCAAGGACGCACCCTTGCCTCACTCCTGTATTCACAGGAAAGAAGCTGGATACACCTGCCCCACACTTCACAGCACTCTCAGTCCCAGAATACAGACCAGTTATCAAACCAATAGTCCTTGCAGGAATCCCTCGAAGTCGCAGAAGATCCCAGAGTGACTCACAATGCACTGAGTCAAACGCCTTCTTGAGATCAACATAGGCTGCAAGCATCCCCTGTCGAAACTCACGTCGGCGTTCCACCAGGACACGAAGCGCTAGGATACGGTCCGTTGTTGAATTACCAGACGTGAACCCAGACTGCTGAGGTCTCTGATGCTTCACCAGATGACTGCGAATCTGTGTCAGCAATAGATGGGCAAGCACCTTGCCTGGTACGCTGAGCAGTGTAATACCGCGGTAATTGTTGCAGTCCTGACGGTCCCCTTTCCCTTTCCAGATAGGGACGACCAGCCCCCTTTTCCAGTCAGGAGGAATGGTACCTGATTGCCACACGGCAGTCAGGACAGCATGCAACCCGCGGATCATGGCCTCACCCCCAGCTTGAGGAACTGGACATTGCCTTGTTAGAATCAGTGCAGAGAAGGATGACCAAAATGATTCATGGAATGCGTAACTTTAGTTATGAGTAGAAATTGAAACTATTAAATTTACACTCACTCGAGAGGCGTAGAGTAAAGGGCGATCTGATAGAAGTTTTTAAGTAGATAGAGAGATACAATATAGGCGATGTAGAAAAAGTTCTTAACCCTTTCACACACGAAAAGTTTAATAAGTTTTTCCGTCCACTGCAACATCCGTCTTATGCTCCCTAAGGGGCCCTGCGAAATGGCCAGACTGTGCGGCGAATAATTTTTTTATGTTATCAATTTCACCAACGTGTATTCTTTTTTCCTGGCATTACTATAAATCATTGGTTTTGCAAGAGATTATTTTGCCTTATGAAAGAAAAAAATAACAAGAAATGCAAATAAATAGCGGAATTTACCGACTCCGAAAAAATATTGAGTAAAGAGAAATAAGAAATACTTATGTTCACCACTTCGTAGCTCGAAACTTCCTGAGTCAACTTTTTATGGTTTATATGCCAATAAAAGCGGGATTTTTATGAGGATTCAAACGCTACCATTATAATTTTCATATGGCCATTATGGCCAGCTTGGGATATGTTTTAAAGGGACGACAATTCATGTGCACAGGCTGCCTGCTGAGTGGAAAATGACACACAAACCCTTATCATTTCACATCCACTCACACGAGAGAGTTTACAATTAGTTTATTTTATAGGTCTAGGTTGGATCTTTGACGCAGAAAATTTTGACGCAATTCTGATAAATACTTTATTTTTGCCAAATTTTTAACTGTTTTTTGACGCAATTCGCGTCAAAAGCTCAGATTGCAGACGGGCCCGTTTTGACGCGATGGCGTCACCGTGCGTGAAAGGGTTAAGGTTAGTAAGCAGGGTAGAATGAGAAGTAACGGATTCAAGCTGGAAAAGCGTAGATTTAAAAAGGAAATTGGGAGAAACTGGTTCACAAAATAGGGTGGTGAATGATTGGAATGGACTAAATGTCAGGTGGTCAATGCGGAGTCTATTGGGGTCTTTAAAGGAGTCTGGATAAATTCTGGATCTCCTCCTCCCGGAGAGAAGTTAAGTAGTTTCGGTTATTTATATTATTCGAAGTGAGTTTTCTGTGAAACCATTAGAGCTGTGATGTGATTACTGTTCGTGATGATTATAGAGAAACCCTGTTAACAAGTCGTTCATTAAGTCCCAGTTATCCTCATATATTCTCTAAATCTTTAGGTTTTTTTCCCCACTTATTGTGGGTGGTGGCAGCGTAATCGCCAGGGCAGGGATGCTCGAAAATCCTTGTAAGGGACAACTTACAAGTGTATATGGCTACAATAACCTTACGAGGGTGGGCTGAGGGAGATGCTCGTATCGAGCAGTCACTCCCGTACTGTGATCGGTGGCCTCTAGGTGGGGGAATATTAGGGATATTCTAGGGATTTGTGTGGGGAAATTCTGCTGACCAATCACAGAGCAGCGCCTCGCATGACGCGGCTTTATCTAGCCAATCATCATGCTCTCAGCTGTCAGGGAGCCCGATAAATAAATTTAAAGACTTCAAATGCCGCTGTTTTTGCTAAAATCACTCATTTCGGAAATCGTCCCGCGGACGCTTATTTAACCTAAATAACTCTACAAAACTTAACACAAACCTATCATAAACCTTACCTAAGCTAAACCAGACCTAAACATAACTTAAATATAAACTTAACACAAACCTAAAAACTATGTTTGCCGGTGTTGAACTAAGATGGGACGATTTCCGAAATAGGGCCAATTTTAGCACAGCACCGCCAGAATGTTACGATAATACATAGCCGCCATATTAGCCTTGCAGCATAATATTCTCCTGCTGAATACTACAGAGACGTACCCAGGGTATACCTTGATGCGCTGATCATAGGTTCGAGTCCTGCGTGCCCGAAATTAGTATCTATAGGCCACTGCTGGCCCGCTCCGTACCTCCTTGCCGTATTCGTGGCCGCGGCGGTCTCTGTTATAGTGGATGAGAACTGCGCGTTTGCTCTTTAGGTCAGACAAGACACACTGGGGGACTAACACCTCACTCTTGACACACGTGACACTTGTGTGCAAGGATAGTATAACTTTATAATATCCTTGCTTGTGTGTGTACGTGCATTTGTACGTCAGACATTTGATTTCAGTTCAGTTCAGTTCATACCACCACCACCGATCGCATCATTATAGCCGTAGCGGCCAAACTTGTATGATGAACTATACGTTTTGATTCAAGAAGTTGACCGATATATATATTTAATATATTAGGTTTGCCCTAATATGAATTTATTACAAGTATAGGTATTGTATGTTAAATATGATATATATGGAGTCAATGATGCAATAAACACATCACATTTCAAACAGGCAAGCATGAGATGGCTCTATAATACACAATAAACATAAAATATAGTGATACAACTTGTAATTTATTGTTTGTTGACGTCTTGTCGCTTCAAATTTCACTCCCTTAGGGAGTTAAGGGTGCTCCAGACCACCCTTAGCCTCGCGGTCCCGTAGCGAGTGAGAAAATGGTTTGAGCATCACCCGTAGAGGCGCTACGAGATAAAAGTCCCCTAGGGTAATACTTACGGACCCGTAACTCTTTCGAGCATCTCCCCCCAGGTTTGTGGAGCCCTTGAAATCAACATCTAGCCAAAAAGGGGGGGCACTACACGTGGATGGGGAAGAGAGGTGGATATAGGTAGAGTTAGGTAACAGGAACTACCTCATGTAGGTCTCACAGCTTCTTGTAGCTTCCTTACTTTCTTATGTTCTTATGGTCCGGTAAAAATGGACGAGGACTGCGCGATCATTTTCTGAGAGGCTGACTAATTTTTCTTTGCCCAAAATGAGTGTATGAGATGGATTTATTTTAAGATGCCCAAAGTAATGGCATCAACAACAAAACCAAAGTAGAATTTTAAATTAATGAATTGAGCTTAGCTGTGTATGCGGCCAGGACAAGTTGTTGTGGGCGGCCGTGAGGAGAGGTGGACATACAAAGGAATACAAAGGAAGAACAGACAGCAACAGCCCTACTGGGCCAAACGAGGCTGTCTGTGTGACTACTTTCTACCATTAGTTTCTACATGTTAGAGGTAAAATAATAGTAAAGTTGAAGGCTCCTCCCCACCCACCTCTCCCTCCGGCCGAGGCCGGCAGGAAAAAAGTGAGAAAAAACACCATACTGTATAGAAAAACTGCCATGGAATTTTATAGGAAAGATTGAAGGAGAGACAGACTCTAAACTAAAGCTAACGCTGCAAAAAAAAGAGTTTACGTAGGGCTCAAGTAATCAAGTTAGGCAGTTGATGTTAAGTATTTATCTAGTTCTTAAACCCCTCAACCGTGTTGCCATGACATGGTAGCGGGTGAGGGGGTGGGGGCCGAGGGTGTGAGTGAGGCCGTGGAGTGGTGAGGGGGTGGTGGGCCGAGGGTGTGAGTGAGGCCGTGGAGTGGGTGAGGGGTGGGGGCCCAGGGTGTGAGTGAGGCCGTGGAGTGGGTGAGGGGGGTGGCGGGCCCAGGGTGTGAGTGAGGCCGTGGAGTGGGTGAGGGGGTGGTGGGCCGAGGGTGTGAGTGAGGCCGTGGAGTGGGTGAGGGGGTGGTGGGCCCAGGGTGTGAGTGAGGCCGTGGAGTGGGTTGAAGGGCTAGTAACAAACTATGGGGTAATCAAAGGTGACACATCTTATTGGGGTCAGGGTTACATTTACAGGTCACCCAGCCTGGCTTACTTCCACCGCTAGCTGTAGAACACCACAGCACACACTGGTAAGGCTCCCGGACCTGAGGGCAATCCGTCCGCTTGGCTCAGCCAACGAATTATATGCCCTAACTAACAATATTCTTGAGACAGCCGTTGTTAATGAGTTGTGGCGTTGTCTGGCCTGGGTGTGACCGAGCTCTCTTCTGTAGTGGGGGGGGTGCTCTGTTGAGGGTCTGGTGCTGAGGAAGGTCCTGATAAATGAACTACAGGAGAACCTCGTTATCCGGCACCCACGGGGGGAGCGCATGCCGGATAACTCATTTTGCCGTTGTTTTGAGAGTTACTCTTATGGAATCGCCCAAAACACTTTTTTTTTTTTTTTTGTTTTTTCCCATCACAAGGAGCCGGCCAAGGGCACAACAAAATGGGTAACACAAGTGAGTCCGCTGGAGTGGTGAGCCAGTTGGGTACCCTATATAAGAAAGGACAGTAGAGAGTAAGTGANATTCCGCGTCTATGTTGACATGTCCATTTATTGTAGCTGTTTGTAGGGATAATGGAAAATAAGTAGCAACCTCCTTGACCCGTATTCTAGCTCGCGTGTTTTTTTTTTTGGGGAAAAAATACTAACTACTTTCCCAGACGGCCACCAGATGACAGATCGAGCTCAGAAAGGAAGTCTATTGGGGCTGTAAAAACGCACTATCCGTCCGTGATGTGATGCATTATCCGGCGCTTATTTCAGCGCGAGATGCACTAAAGGGTCTTTTCAACGGATAATTTGGTAATAATTCGGTAATACTGTTCTAGCCATTTTTATTATTTTTACTACTACTACTATTATAATTTTCGCTGGTTATGATTGGGGTTCGTGGCGGCGGAGGGGCCTAGGGGGGTAGGTGATCCCATTATCCGGCTTTAAATGTTATCCGGCAGAGGTTTGGCGCTGTACGGCGCAAAACGGGAGATTACTGTAAAAAGTTTTAAGGGTTTGCAGAAGGGGTTTAAATACTGCACAGTATACTGAGCAAAAACATAATATAGAAAAAGTACAGTGGTAAAAAAAGCGGTACTACGACCGCGCATTCTCGTCCATTAATCCTAAAAATGGACGAAGACCGTAGTCATTTTCTGAGTAAATTTTGTTATTGGGCAACACAATTTCGAGGTCGGAACTTTGTTTTCCCGGAATAGTTTTGGATGTGTTTGGAAATTTAAATTTGGGTTTCTAGTTTTTGTGGGAAATCATGTTTGTTTCCAGGTGTAGGGAATGCCCGCCCCGCCCCTCCCGGCCCGCTTCACGAAACCTTTCTCCAATTTTTACTAACTTCAGCCAAACCCACCTCTTCTAACCTAAACCCAATCTGATTTAACCTAACTTACCGTTTCTGGGTGCTTAAATAACTGAATTTTTGGTAGTACTTGTAACACCATTGTTATTTATTACACTATCGGAAATGGGGTTCAAATACTCAGAACGAAAAAATCTACAAAGATGTAAGTAAAAATCCCAGGACTTTTGAAGCCCCTACTGAATTATACTGCTAAATTTAGGAAATTCAGGCTTAAAAATAGGCAAGGATACTCTTAATCTCCTGACTTCCTCTCCAATACCACCCATGAGCAGCAAGAACAGCCATGGTCACAGCCATCTTGGAAAGCATAAGTTTGGTAAATGAATTCACAACGTGGTTCACCAAGGTAAATCATGTTCACTAATTTATTGAGTTTTTATAGGAAAGTCTTGAAAACAGCAGATAATGATGAGGATTATGATATAGTATACCAGGACCGTATTTACCAAAACTTAATCATAGCTATGACAAATATTTATCATAACTCTTTGGATATGATACATTTTTATCATACGCCATTTATCATAAGTTTGGAATCTAGCACATTGTTTATCTAGGCGTCTGCTAAATATAGCGTCATTTTTTCTTTAAAATGGGTTATATAATCAGTAAATTCATCCTTTGACCACTTTTTATGGGTGATACTTCTTCCCTTATGTTTTAAACATGTTTAGGGCAGTGACACAGAGAGTAATGTGTAATTCATTCCCGAAAATAAAACATATAGATGTACCGTTGAGCAGTATCTGTGTAACACGAAACAGAGTTGCCAGATGGCGATGTTTTCGATCAAAAAGCTTTTTGTACAAAGTTAGTGAGGACAATATGCCCTCACACGGTCTACTCGGTATTTCCTAATCAGCTGTGCATCACTCAGCTCACTCAACACATCCCTATGTGGGCGAATATTTCTTCACTGAGGCTGTTATTGTGTCTCGGCCCTGTTAACAGCTGGAAAGTTTATCATAGTCGCGGAGCCGTTATCATAGTCGCGCTAGAACTCGGTGAACCCACTCTTAGCCTCCCGCGCGGTTTGTGATGTCCCCCCCCAATTTTATGAACCCGCCACCAGTTGTGACAAAATGGGCCATTTGTCCATTTTATGAAAACGTTCTTAACTATGATCTCTTTGGTAATCCCGGCCCTGGACTTTAGTAAGGCATTCGACAAGTGCCACATGGTAAAACTCTTAAGTAAGGTTAAGGCCTCTTTAAACAGATGGGAAGGTTCTTCGTTGGATTAGAGCTTGGCTAAGTGTAGGCAAACAAAGGGTTACAATTAAGGTTCTAAATCTGAAAGGGGCAGGTAACGAGTGGGTTTCACAAGGGTCTGTTTTGGGTCCATTACTATTTTTGTTTACATCAACGACTTGGATAATAGAATTAGTAGTGATATCAGCAAGTTTGCGGATGATACTAAGGTAGGTAGGATTATTAGATCACGTCTGATGTAATTATTTGGCATGGAGACTTTGATAAAATTAAATGAGTGGGCCGATAGATTTGGGAGATGGAATTTAATATTGATAAGTGCAGCGTTATGATGTTGGTAGAAAAAATCCTGGTAATAGGTACACCATCCGCAATGTATCGCTGAAAGATCAGAGGGTGAGAAAGATCTGGGGTGCGGGTAAGCTCAGACCCCGTCCTAGGAATCCCAATGTATTGAAGCTAGAAATCGAGCCAACAGGGTGTTAGGATTTATTACCAGGAGTGTTAAAAGTAGAAGTGCTGAAGTTATTCTAAAGCTTTATTTGGCTCTAGTCAGGCCTCACCTAGACTATGCGGTTCAGTTTGGTCTCCGTATTAAGGATGGACATTCAATCAATCAATCATTGGGGGCATACGCCGGGGGCGCGTCCCCTCGCCCACCTACGACCCCCATCCCGGGGGTCACCCCGCCGAGTTCCCATGCCGGCTCCTTTCCCATACCAAGCAGCTCTCGCCCAAGGACCATCAACTTGCCCCGCCACGAGCCTTGGGGGCACCCCCTTGGCCTCCTCCACGCCGGATTGTCTCTTACAGATACAACCCGAGGGGAAGGATCGGTTTCAGGGTAGCGTGCCACATGCCCTATAGCCGAGTTGGCGCTGACGGGACATGCAAGTAATAGGCCTCGATTCGTTCCACGGTACAATTGCTGATTTGACATGTAATATCCCAGCATACCCATGATTCTGCGAAGACATTTTTACCAAAGGCATTGATTCGTTCTTCAAGCACTATTTAGTGTCATGTCTCACAACCTAGAGTAAGACAGGGATCACAAGCGACTTGAAGATCCGGATCTTTGTCCTTCTGCACAGGTACCGACAACGCCAAAAACTCCCGCTGAGCGAGTCCATAACACCGTGGGCTATGCCCAAACCGCCGTAAGACTTCTTGACGTGACCCGCCGTCATTATGGACTGCGCTACCAAGGTATTAAAACTTTCCAAGATCTCGAATGTCCCTCGCCACCGCATGAACAGACTGTACTGCTTCATCTAGTAAGTCTCCAAATACCTGGACCTTGGTCTTGAGGCCAGAGACCGCAAGTCCCAAAGGCTTTGCCTCCTCGTGCAGCGCCTCGAGAGCCATCACCCGACCTCCAGCGACTCAGCAAAAATTACTGCCTCATCGGAAAAAAAAAGATCAGTGATCTTGGTGTTGCCGACGTTTTCTCACAATCATTTTTGATCTAAAACCTTGCCCAAATACCCAGTCATACAAGCGTTAAAAAGTGATGGGGAAAGGACGCCCCTTGCCTCATCCTGTATTCACAGGAAAAAAGTGGATACACCGCCCCCACCTTCACAGACTCTCAGCCCCAAAAAAGCATTATCAACAATAGTCCTTGCGGGAATCCCTCGAAGTCGCAGAAGACCCCCCCCAAGTGCTCAAAATGCACTGGTCAAACGCCTTCTTGATAAACTAGGCTGCAAGCACCCCCTGTCGAACTCACGTCGGCTTTCCACCAGGACACGAAGCGTAGGATAGGTCCGTTTTTAAAATTACCAGAGTGAACCCAGACTGCGGGGGGTCTCTGAGCTTCACCCAAAGACTGCGAATCGTGTCAGCAATAAGGGAAGCACCCTTCCGGTACCGAGCATGTAATCCGCGGTAAAGTTGCATCCTGACGGCCCTTTCCCTTTCCAGATAGGGACGACCAGCCCCCTTTTCCCCGTCAGGGGGAATGGTACCTGATTGCCCACGGCGTCAGGACGTGCAACCCGCGGGTCATGGCCTCACCCCCCCGCTTTAGGAACTGGACATTGCCTTTTTAAATCTGCAGAGAAAGGATGACCAAAATGATTTTGGAATGCGTAACTTTAGTTTTGAGTAGAAAATTTAAAATATTAATTTACACTCATGAGAGGCGTAGAGAAAGGCGTCTGATAGAAGTTTTTTAAATAGATAGAGAGATACAAATAGGGGGATGTAGAAAAAGTTCTTAACCCTTTTACACACAAAAAATTAAAAAGTTTTTCCGTCCATGCAAAATCCGTCTTATGCCCCTAAGGGGCCCTGCGAAAAAGGCCCGACTGTTTGGGGCGAATAATTTTTTTATGTTTTCAAAATTTTACCAACTGTATTCTTTTTTCCCGCATTATATAAATCATTGTTTTTCAAAAGATTATTTTGCCTTATGAAAAAAAAAATAAAAAAGAAAAGCAAATAAAAGCGGAATTCCGACTCCCCAAAAAAAGGTAAGAGAAATTTAAAAAATATTATGTTTACCACTTCGTAGTCAAACTTCCTGAGTCAACCTTTTTTTTGGTTTTATATGCCAATAAAAGCGGGGGTTTTTATGAGGATTCAAACGCTACCATTATAAATTTTTATATGGCCTTTGGCCGTTGGGATATGTTTTAAAGGGACGACAATTCATGTGCAAGCTGCCTGCTGAGTGGAAAAAACACAAAACCCCCTTTCATTTACATCCCCTCACACGAGAGAGTTTACAATTTTTTATTTTATAGTCTAGTGGATCTTGACCAGAAATTTTGACGCAATTCTGAAAAATACTTTATTTTTGCCAATTTTAAATGTTTTTTTGACGCAATTCGCGTAAAAGTCAAAATTTCAGACGGCCCGTTTTTTACGCGATGGCTTTTACCGTGCTGAAAGGGTTAAAGGTTAGTAAACAGGGGAGAAAGGAAGTAACGATTCAAGCTGGAAAAGCGTAGATTTAAAAAAGGAAAATTGGGGGGAAAATGGTTTACAAAAGGGTGGGAAAGATTGGAATGGACTAATTGTCAGGGGGGTCAAAGCGGAGTTATTGGGGTCTTTAAAAAGGGTCTGGAAAATTTGGCTCCTCCTCCCGGAGGAGAAGTTAAGTAGTTTCGGTTATTTATATTATTCGAAGTGAGTTTTCTGTGAAACCATTAGAGCTGTGATGTGATTACTGTTCGTGATGATTATAGAGAAACCCTGTTAACAAGTCGTCCATTAAGTCCCAGTTATCCTCATATATTCTCTAAATCTTTAGGTTTTTTCCCCACTTATTGTGGGTGGTGGCAGCGTAATCGCCAGGGCAGGATGCTCGAAAATCCCTTGTAAGGGACAACTTACAAGTGTATGGCTACAATAACCTTACGAGGTGGGCTGAGGGAGATGCTCGTATCGAGCAGTCACTCCCGTACTGTGATCGGTGGCCTCTAGGTGGGAATATTAGGATATTCTAGGGATTTGTGTGGGGAAATTCTGCTGACCAATCACAGAGCAGCGCCTCGCATGACGCGGCTTTATCTAGCCAATCATCATGCTCTCAGCTGTCAGGGAGCCCGATAATAAATTTAAAGACTTCAAATGCCGCTGTTTTGCTAAAATCAAACTCATTTCGGAAATCGTCCCGCGGACGCTTATTTAACCTAAATAACTCTACAAAACTTAAACACAAACCTATCATAAACCTTACCTAAGCTAAACCAGACCTAAACATAACTTAAATATAACTTAACACAAACCTAAAAACTATGTTTGCCGGGTTTGAACTAAGATGGGACGATTTCCGAAATAGGGCCAATTTTAGCACAGCACCGCCAGAATGTTACGATAATACATAGCCGCCATATAGCCTTGCAGCATAATATTCTCCTGCTGAATACTACAGAGACTTACCCAGGGTATACCTTGATGCGCTGATCATAGGTTCGAGTCCTGCGTGCCCGAAATTAGTATCTATAGGCCACTGCTGGCCCGCTCCGAACCTCCTTGCCGTATTCGTGGCCGCGGCGGTCTTTTTATAGTGGATGAAACTGCGCGTTGCTCTTGGGCAGACAAGACACACTGGGGGAAAAACCCCACTTTTGACAACCGTGACACTTGTGCAAGGATATAAAACTTTATAATACCCTTGCTTGTGTTTTACGTGCATTTGTACGTCAGAATTTTGATTTCAGTTCAGTTCAGTTCATCCCACCCCACCGATCGCATCATTTACCCGTAGGGGCCAAAATTTGTATGATGAACTATCGTTTTGATTAAAGAAGTTGACCGTATATATTTTTAAAATATATTGGGTTTTCCCTAATATGAATTTATTAAAAGAAAAGGTTGTATTTTAAATTTGTATATTGAGTCAATGGAATAAAAAACTCACATTTCAAACAGGCAACCCTGAAGGCTCTATAATACAAAAAAACAAAAATATAGTGAACAATTTGTAATTTATTGTTTGTTGACGTCTTGTCGCTAAAATTCACTCCCTTAGGGATTAAGGTGTCCAGCCCACCCTTACCCTCGCGGCCCGTAGCGAGTGAGAAAATTTTTTGAGCATCACCCGTAGGGCGCTAGAGATAAAAGTCCCCTATAATACTACGGACCCGTCTCTTTCGAGCACTCCCCGGGGTTTGTGGAGCCCTTGAAATCAACATTTTAGAAAAAAAGGGGGGGCACTACAGTGGATGGGGAAGAGAGGGGGATATGGGTTTAGAGTTAGGTAAAGGAACTCCTCATGTAGGTCTCACAGCTTCTTGTCTTCCTTACTTCTTAGTTCTTAGGTCCGGAAAAAATGGCGAGGAAAACGCGCGACATTTTCTGAGAGGCTGACAAATTTTTTCTTTCCCCAAAATGATGTATGAAGGGGTTTTTTTTAAAGATGCCCAAAGAATGGATCAAAAAACAAACCAAAGTAGAATTTTAAATTAAGAATTGAGCTTAGCGTGTATCGGCCAGGACAAAATTTTGTGGGGCCGGAGGAGGGGGGGACATACAAAAGGAATAAAAGGGGAAGAACAGACCAACAGCCCACTGGCCCAAAAGGCTGTTTTTTGAAATATTTCACCATTAGTTTCTACATGTTAGAGGTAAAAAAATATAAAGTTAAGGGTCCTCCCACCCACCTCTCCCCCGGCGAGGCCGCAGGAAAAAAAGGGGAAAAAAACACCATACGTATAGAAAAAAAATGCCATGGAATTTTATAGGAAAGATGAAGGAGAGCAGACTCTAAACTAAAGCTAAAACTGCAAAAAAAAAGTTTACGTAGGCTCAAATAATCAAGTTAGGCGTTTTATGTTAATTTTATCTAGTTTTAAAACCCCAAAACGTGTTGCCATGACTGGGAGGGGGGGAGGGGGGGTGGGGGGCCGAGGGTGTGAGTGAGCCCCTGGAGTGGGTAGGGGGTGGTGGGGGCCCAGGGGGTTTAGTGAGGGCCCTGATGGGGTGGGGGGGTGGTGGGCCGGGTGTGAGTAGGCCCTGGGTGGTGAGGGGGGTGGCGGGCCCAGGGGGTGATGAGGCCGTGGAGTGGTGAGGGGGTGGTGGGCCGAGGGGGTGGTGGGCCGGGAGTGGGTGAGGGGGTGGGGGCCCAGGGTGGAGTGAGGCCTGAGTGGGTTGAAGGGCAAACAAACTATATGGTAACAAAGGGGACACTCTTATTTGGGGTCAGGGTTACTTTACAGGTCCCCCCCTTGGCTTATTTCCCCCCCGCTAGCTGTAAACACCACAGCACCACGGAAACACCCCCGGACGAACAATCCGTCGCTTGGCTCACCCAACAATTTTTTTCCCAACAAAAATTTTTCTTGAACAGCCTTGGTTAAGGTTGTGGGTTGTCTGGCCTCGTGGTGACCGCTCCTTTCTTGTAGTGAGTGTCTGTTGAGGGTCTGGTGCTGAGGAAGTCCTGATAAATGATCAGGAGAACCTCTTTTTCGGCACCCAGGTGGGGGAGGGATGCGGCGACTCAGTTGTGCCGTGTTTGAGAGTACTATGGGTGATCGGCCCAAGAATCATTTTTTTTTTGTTTTTTTTTTCCCACACGGGGAGGGCCGGCAGGGCAACAAAAATGGGTAACACAAAGTCCGCCTAGTTGGGCCAGTCCCTATAAAAGACAGTTGGGAATAAAATAAAAAGCGTAGCCAATATAGTTGGAGGGCTTACCTCTTTGAAAGTTTGAGTCATAGGAAATGGAAAATAAACATAAAAAGGAGTATCCAGTATTATAGTGAAAAAAAAAAAAAAAAAAAAAAGCCGGACGATTTAGTGCGTTTTTGAGGCTGCCGTTCTATAATCGTTAAACGAGGTCCTGTATTCATATTAAAATTGTTGTAAATATAGTTTGTATGCAAACCTGCAAAAGCATGATACTGACAACAGAAAACGTAAACCCCCACAGCATCAGCGACTCGCTGATGACGAGGCAGGGCTATTTGTAGCGGCACTAATGAATGAATTCAGACTTCATGCTGCCGGAGAAGTTACTGAAAGGAAATGTAAAGAAATAACTGATGGTGATGTTCACGTGCACGATGACTTAAGAGTATGTATTGACCAAGGGAAGACGGCTGAAGATAGTGTTGCTGCAATATCTTTATGACCATGATAATTGGCACAAAAGCATTTTATGATTAGATCGCCTAGACTCCTTACCAGCCATAGGCACTGTAAACCTGGACTGCGTACAGAATATCGGCCTGTCGCACAAGGGCCTGAAGTGGAGGGCCGCTCGGATTCATATATATATATATACGGATCATATAGACTGGTTTATCAGTAAATATGATATACTGTAGTCTTCATAAATGTTTGTTCTATAATATTATCAAATAAAAAACAGTAAAACATGCTAAACAAATGCCATTATGAGACTGAAGAAATATGCATGAACTTAATATTCATTTCAACTCTTCGCCATTTAAAACATTGCGAGTCATCTTTTATGAAGGGTATCAATAGAAGCACAATGTTATTAGCTTTCCATTGATATATTTCTTTTTCTGATAAATGAATTAGCACATGTATAAATTAGCGTTAACTAAATAAATAACCTTCATTCGGGAAAATTACCGATTGATGATTTTATTTATTTATTTAATGCTAATTTATGCATGGTTGCTAATTCATTTATCAGGAAACTAAATATATCAATGGAAAGCTGATAAAATTGCGCTTCTATTGATACCCTTCATGATAAAAGTTGACATGCAAAGTTTTAAGTGGCGAAGAGTTGAAGTGAATCAGAGTCTCGTAATGGCATTTCTTTAGCGTGTTTTACTGTTTTTTATTTGATAATTATTATAGAACAAACATTTACGAAGATTACAGTATATCATATATACTGAAAAACCAGTCTATATATAGTCCATAGACCACTATATCTCTTTGTCGGGTGCCCCGCAGGCCGCTATGCAACCTGGCAATTCAAAATATTGTCGCGTGAACAGTCCAGAGATAAAGTGGTCTATGGCCCAGCATACCTATCTGTAATTACACAATTACCTGTTGGGTGACACCTCCATCGCGTGTTTCAGGTGACTGTTGTGTGCTGTGCTTGGTGCTCACAGGGACTGCCCAGTGCTTCTGACGGGACTCCTTGGTGCTTCCCACTCCCGATCCCTTCATTCTTAACAAAAGTGCTGAGTGCATCCTTGGGAAACCTTGCTGAGCCAAGCATCTCTGAGGGCCTCTACAAGAGCAGCGGGCTTGTCATAAGCCGTGTTGCAGAGATGGCTGCAAGAACAGGCAGCAGCAGGAGTGGCCACAGCACACAGGAGCAGAGTGCCTCTGGTGTGGGCAGGCTGGGGTGTGATGATCTTCCTGAAGCCACTGGTGATAAGGGCCATGAATGCCAAGTGTGTGGGAAAAAATATACTTATAAATCTTGGCTCACCACACACACCCTGACACACACTGGTGAAAGGAATTATGAATGCCTAGAGTGTGGGAAAAGATTCACTCATAAGCATACCCTTACCAGACACACCCTGACACACACTGGTGAAAGGAATTATGAATGCCCAGAGTGTGGGAAAAGATTCACTCATAATTTTCACCTCACCACACACACCCTGACACACACTGGTGAAAGGAATTATAAATGCCTAAAGTGTGGGAAAAGATTCAATCAAGAGTCTAACCTCACCAGACACACCCTGACACACACTGGTGAAAGGAATTATGAATGTCAAGAGTGTGGGAAAAGCTTCTATTCGAATAATGAACTCAATCAACATATCTTCAGACATTCTGGCCTGAGGGAATTCAAATGTGATGTTTGTGGGAAGGATTTCAAGACTAGGCATGATATTTATCGTCACATGCGGATTCACTTTTGAGGTTGTGTGATGTGGTGTGGCTCAGTGTGTGCCGAGGCATTGTGGGTGGTGGCGTGTCCTGTGTGGGAGTGAGTGGTGGTGGACAGTGTTGCCTCCTGCCCACCATCCCTGGCCTGGTAATGACCCAGCAGTGGTCTGGTGGGCAGTGCAGTAAATGGGTCTACAGTGTTATTTATTATTTCTTCTTTATTAGATGCAATTATACATGAAGGCAAGGAAAGGATGGAGGCATTTTATTTATTGATGTCTTAAATAGTAAAAAAGTTGTCAGCAGAATCTTGTGTGAAATATTTAAACAAATTAAAGGATGTAAAATAAGTAAGAACAGGCAAATAAATATAATAGACATGAGCCGTGGTATCAGACAGGGATGCACAGGCTGTGTCACACTTTGAAATGTCACCTTATGCTACACCTTGGCCCCGTTTAACGCACAAGTGACATTCATGGAAAATTAGGCTTCAAGTGAAAATGTGTTAAATGAATGCTATTTTACCATTGATTCTCATTATAGGTGAGATATGTTCTTAAAGTAATCGCCTAGACCCATTTTTAGACTGACTAAAGTAATAATTTTTCAGACCCATTTAATAACTCAATAGATTTGCAGCAAGATCCATCAGTAAACAAGAGTTAGGGCGGGCGTTCCCTTAAAACCGGCTGGCTGGATGCAAAAAGTGACATTATATTATTGATGTACAGTACCCTCCAGAGTTTCGCGCTTGCTTTATTCCAAGGCATAGCGCTAAAATCGAGGATCGCCGAAACTCTGGTATTGAAAACCCTGTAAAAATGCTTTATTAGTCCGGTGCGAGGCGTTAGTACCATATTTTACGGCTTATAAGACTCGCGTTTTCCCCCAAAAAATACCCTAAAAATTACAAAGGGGCTTCCAAGACAATTTTTGTGTATTTTCCTCAGTACTCAGTACTTCCCGTTAAAAATTTTTAAATGCCATAAGTTTATTCAAATCACCTACTAATCGGTCCTTCGCTGGGTATTTTTACTTTCCCCCCTTTGGGGGCAGCAGATTGCCGCATGGCCCCCAAACCCAGCGCCATCTTTTCGTTGCTGGGTTTTGACTTTATTTTTCCCACTGGCGTCCCCAGGGTTCAAAAGAACGTCAGAAAATTTTTTGTTTTTTTTGGCCAAATTATTTTAAATGTCCCAATTGTACATTCAAAACACCAAATCCCCAAAAAAATCATTTTTTTTCCACCCCTTTTTTCCGTAAAAACCGATTTTTTGGTAAAAAGGGGCGAAATTTTTTTTTTTTCTTCCCTCCACGGGGCTACCCCTGTTTTTGATGATGTCAAAAAAGGGAACGCTCCAATTAAAAAACACTGTCTGCCTCTTTTAGCCCTTTTTTGGCAAATTTTATGATGAGCATTGTACTTCGGTTTTAACAGTAAAATCTGTCGCTGTAAATAGATTTTAGAGTACGAGGGTTTCCTTGAGACGGAACAAATGACGTGCTCGCGTATATGGGGAAAAAGGGAACCTCAGTTTTGTGATGGAGCCCCCCCTTTTATTTTTTGACCAGAGTACGAGGTGGATGAAAAGGTTTGCGGAGCCTGCTGGGGTTTCAACACTACTACAAACAAAAACCAGGGCTACCCACACACACACACAAAAAACTATTTACACCCCACACACAAAATACAAACACACATCCCAAAAACACTACTACACACACACACACAACACTACTACACCCACAAAAAACCCCCAAATCCCACACACAACAAAAAACACAAAACTCAAAAAACCTTTACTACACACCACACAAAAAAACTACTATTCCCACACAAAAAACTATTTACACACACACACACACACACACCAAAAACACACACACCACCCACACACACACACCCCCCAAAATACCCCACACACAAACACTATACACACACACAAAAACTACTACACACCCCAAAAAACACTACTCCCCAAAACACAAACATCCAAAACCCCCACAAAAACCCCAAAACTACTACAAACCACCCGCGCACACGCCCCACAACAACACACAAAAAACCCACACACACACACACCCCCCTATTAGCACCCACTTTTGGGGGGCCCCGGTAGGGGGAGGGGGTTTAGAGTTTCCGACGGCTTTCGGTGACCCGATTTTCGATCCCCGAAAAAACCCCAAAAACCTTTTTCTGCCCCGTCGAGTGGCCTAAGAACACCCACATCCCTGCCCTCCCCTCTATTTCGTTTGCGAGTGCAGGGAGGCACGGGGGGGGCATAAAGCCTCTAATCCCCGGCGTCACTAAATAACCCTCCCGGCGCCCCCACGGGGGCCCAAACCCATCAGACCCCCAAAGGGAACCCCCAGGCCTCCCATCCGAGCCCGGGCACCACCCCTACGGCGTTTAAAAGCAAAATTAAAAAAAAAAAAAAAAAAAAAAAAAAACACACAAAACAAACATACTCCAAAAACCCCAAAACACTACTACACCCCACACAAAACACTAAACACACACCCCAAACATCTACCCCACACCACACACACACAAAAACACTAACCACAAACACACAAACATTTACTACACACCAAAAAACCCCTATTTACACACACCCCACACACACACCACACAAAACTACCGCACCCACACACAAAAAAACCTACTCACACACACAAAACACTACTACCACATAAAAACACTACTACACAAAAACGCTAAAAGTCAACATTAACAGAAAAAAACGTTTTACCTGAGAGCCAAAAACCCCCAGAAATATTGGGCAAAGTAAAAAACCGAAGTGAGGGGATTCTGAGGATGTAAAGTTGGGGAGGGTCAATTCAATGTATGGGGGCGAAACAAAAACCAAAAAAAGGGAGGGGTGTAAAGGGTTTTTCCCAAGGGAAAGGATGTGGTTTTAGTGGGAAAATGTGGAAAAAGGAAAAGGCAGGGCCCCGAGGTTTTTGGAAGGGTAGGTTGGTGATAAAAAAAAAGGAAGAAAAAAGGACTTAGTAAATCGTAACTTCCCCAAAGAAAAATTTCCTGGGGGAAAAGAAGAGTTTTTAGACAGGGATAAGAACCAAGAAATGTTTAAAAAAATACAAAGGGAAAATATGAAAAACAAAATTTTGATGGGGATTTTTAACTGCAAAAAAGTTTGTGGAAAAAGGGTTTAATCCTGAAGGAGGAGAAACTCAGGGGGGGTTTTTCATTGTTGGTTTTGGGAAAGAAAAACATCAGGATTTCAGGGTTAAAGGAAACAAGATTCAGAGGTAGCGAAAAACCCATCAAGACTAAATACTATTGCCGAAAGAATTTGGAATTTAATTTTTTTGTAAAGAAAAGGTTTTATCAGTGCCCACTTGGAAAGAGGGGCATGTACTTATTAAAATTTGAAATAAATGAAAAACAAAAAAGGGGGGAGAAGGGGAAAAACACAAAAAGGAAATCCCAATTTTTAAAAAGCCGGGATTTTTGCGGTTTAAGAACATTTTTCGGAGAGACAGACGGAGAAATTTTTCCACCCCCAGAAAACGAGTACCCGAAAAAAGGGGAGATTTTCTTTCCAAATTTTTACACCGAAGGAAAAAATGGGTTATGTTCCAAGGATAGTTATAAAGAAAAGAAAAAAAAAGAATGGGTTTTTTCCCGAAAATTAATTAGCAAGACTAAAAAAGAGAAAAAACATGGATTTGGGGGAAAAAGGAGGTATCAACCCTTTTTAGAAATACAAAACAATAGGAAAAGAATAGGGAAGAATTTCCCAGGGGAAAAAAAAGTAAAAAAAAAGGGAAGGGAAAATTTAAAAGAAAAAGTAAAATGAACCGAAAATTTTTCTTTTTTAGATATATTAAAGGAAAAATGAAAAAAAAAAATAAAGGGAAAAGGGTAAACTGAAGGTAGAAGGCATGGGGATGAAAATGCATTTTTCAACAGGCCGAGGGGGATGAAAAGTGCTTACAGACTGTATTTACAAGAGAAAATGAATTTAAAAGAAAAAAAATAATAGCAAAAAAAAATATAATGGGGAAAAACATAAAATAGACGTAAAAAGAAGTAAAAAAGGGTTTTTGGAAATCAAGATGTGAAAAGCCCCGGGTCCAGATTTGGGGTGTTTGAAATGGATAATGAAAGATTCCCCGTAACCAACTGCAGGAAAAAGGACATAGTTTAATTTAGAGTTCACCCAAGGAGAGCAAAAGTCCCGCTTGATTTGGGAAAAAAGCAAATATTGTGCCCAAATTTACAAAAGGGGGTGACAAAAAAAGAACCAATAAATTACAGGCCAAATATCATAACAAGTGTAGTGGGAAAAATGTTTGAAAAAATTTTTTAAGGACAGATGGTTGAAATATTTGGGGAAAAGAAAAACACACTTTCAGGTGGCCCGTTTTTGGTTTCGAGGGGATGTCATGTCAAAAAATCCATTGAGCTTTTTTCTCCCCAAATGGGTCGATGTGACACGGGAAAAAGAAGGGTGGGTCGAAATTTCATTTACTTGGGAAACCCAAAAGAAAGGGTTTGGGCAAAGGGACCTTTATAAGAGAATGCTCGGGGGGCTAGAAATGTAGGAGGATTGTAAAGGGGGTTTGCTGAAGTGGGGTTGGGAAAACTTTTTTAGCAACAGAGATGAGAACAGTAATAAAGATAAAGTCAGAAAGGGGCAGTTTATAAGTGGGTTTCCCCAAGGATCAGTATTTTCCCCCGTGATGGTTTTTGGCTTGTAAATGATATGGCAGAAGAGGTTTAAAAAGTTTTTTATGAGGGTTTAAACGCTATGATGCAAAATTTCTAAGAAAAAGAAAATAAAAAAGGACTGTGAGGATTTTCAAAAAAGGGTTAGTTAAATTTTCAGATGGAGTTTAAATATTTGGGGAAAGGGGGTTTTTTTGCCAAAAAATGTTAAAATGATTTGGGAAAAGGGCCCTTTGCAAAAAAAGACAGAGGGGGAAAGTATTCGATGGGAAACGAATGGATTTAAACAAAACAAAAAGGGCGAAAAAGATCTGGGGTATGGTTTAAGGGGCAATTTGTCCCCCGAAACAAAAAACAAAATAAAGGGATACATACCGTTGGTGGGGGGAATATAAAAGGGGATTCAAATATCTGGATGAAGAGATGATCAAGAAAAATTTGATAACTCTCTGATTTCGGGCCCAAGGGTTTTGGAAAATGCGGCCCGTGGGTTTTGGGCACCCATAAAAAAGAAGGATATAAGAAAATTTAGAGAAAACAAAGACGCCACAAAAAAGGCTCCAAGCCTGAGAGATTTAACATATGAAGAAAAACTTTCAAGACTAAAAATCCCAACCTTGAGAAAAGAAGAGAAAGGAAGAGATTTTTTTAGCGTGTTAGGCATCAATGGGCCGGAAAAAATTGATAGAAAAGATCTGTTTGTGTGGGACGACAGAATACAAAAGGTTTTGAGAAGAAATTTAAAAAGGGCAAAATGCAAGAGGGTATAAAAAAATACAGGGTTCCCCCATAAAGCCAAAAGAAGCCTGGAAAAACCTTGATGCCCAAAAATGATTAATGCAAGGGAAAATTTTAGGACTTAAAAGGCCCAAAAAAGGGTAATAGTAATTTTGAGACGGGGCCCGTCCCAAACATAGCTCTTTTTCCCGTTGTTACAAAAATAGGGACAACTAGGTTAAAAACAAACAATACTACCCACACACCACAAACACTAAAACACACACACACAAACCTCCCACACGCCCCACACCCAAAAACCAAATGCTCACACACACCCAAAAACTACCCACACACAAAAACTACTACACCCACCAAACAATACTACACACCACCCAAACACTACACACACACAAACACTACTACAAAACACCAAACCCCTACTACACACCCCACACTACTAAACCCCCACACACAAACACGAACACTACTCCACACCCCTTTCTAAAGCACACACACACACACAAACACTACTACACACACAAACCCAAAACCCACACACACACACAAAAAAACCCTACTACTCACACACCCAAACCTACTACACACACCCACAGCGCGGAAGAGGAGCCTTTTCCCTTTTTTTACGTCACAGAGCCGTGGCGAAACACTGCCAGTTTCCAGCAGCATTTTCGAAGCTTTGGGGGAAATTTTCAGATTTTTTATTGCGGATTTTTAAAAAAGGCTGATGGATAAAAAAGTAACAAATATTTTAAAACACTCATAAGGCTATACTCTAACGACATCAAATCAGGAATGATAAAATGGTCTGGCATTACTTTAAGCTCTTTTCAGCCGGGAAATTTATCATCCAGGCGTTTTCATAAAAAAGATTTACAATACTATCACATAAAAGCAAAAAGTTATACGATACCCCAAAAAAAGGGAAAACGCCCAAAGAAAGAAACTTTTGGATCCCCGCGGGAGAAGCGGGGGCCCGGTGGTCCGTGCCGAGCCAGGGCTGGGACGGGCCACAGACGACATGGCCAAGGCCCGGCGGTGTGAAAAAAAAGGGGCAGATATTCCTCCGTAAAGCGGTACATCAGGGCTTCAAATCTCTTTTTTTGGGGCGGGAAAAAGTGATTGAGGTTTTCATCTGTCGACAAATGTCCTCCAGAGTTGGACTGGATCTTTTCCCTTACATTGAAAAAATGAAAAAGGAAAATAAGGGAATAAGACCCATATAACATACGGGAAACAAAAATGGGGGACATCACGACTTGCTTGGGGGCACCCTCCAGGCTTATTATGCAGTTATTACCACTACCGGGGAGTTTAAAAGTATATTTAATACTTCCCATTAGGGGCCAATAAAAAACAAATTTGGTTTTTTTGAACGGCCCTTGGGGAATACGTAGGGTGGTGAGAAAACCTTTGTGTAAATTTGAGCGCAATCGAAGAAATTTTTTAAAAGGGGCGCAAGTCGTTGTTTTTCCCCCCTATAGACCCCCGATAGGGCTACAAGGAAGGACCGTCTCGGGGGTTTTGTTGGAAATTTTGAACCCTTTTTTGAGTTTCCCCCCTTCTCCGCTGGGTTTGCTGGTCCCCCGCTCTTCAAAGCGAGTTTACCCCCTCTAGGGGGGGGGGGTATCATGGTTGCCCAAAGACTCATTGTTTCCCGTTGGGCCCGGGGAAGGAAGCCTTCGAGTTCCGGGCTGTTGTCGCGGGCCTTCGGGACCTGCAAGAGGAATTGGCGTGATCCTCGTTCTTGTCGGCGGTTTAAAGGAGGAAAAAAGCGCCACCCCTCGCTCCGCCGTGTCTTTGGTGGGGTGTAGGCTCGCGACCCCCGAACGCCGCACAAAACCCCGTGTCCTGGCCATCCTCCACTCCTTAAAGGGAAGCCCCTCCGCCCCGACGGCTTTGAGAGGGCCCCGGGAGCCGGTTTTAAACGACGTAGCGTGGACGGGGGTGGGGGGCGCGGAGATGGTGATGCGCTTCGGCGGTTCCTGGACCCTTTCTTTCCCTGCATCGCTTCCCCGGGGCCCTTCTCGGCGGTTGGCAAGCGGGGGGGTCGAAGAGAGCCATAGCGATCAGTGGCCGCTCAGGTACCAAAAGTGTGGGAAAAGGGTCTTCACGCCGCCTTGCGATCTCGGCGCTGGAAGTCCGGAGGTCGGCGGCCCGTTTTAAGTCTTCCCCGGCGCGAAGGCGGCCACGGGCCCGAACCACGGGTCACGGACCCAGCGACAAGAAGGTAACCGGCGGGGGCGGAAGCTGCCCCGAGCAGACCCCCCCAGTTGGGCGGCACAGCGTAATTTTCGCCCGGTGAGGGCAGGCCATCCCGCGCGCGGTGCTGGCGCCCAGCCCTGGAACTTCACCTTCGGGACGTCGCCCTCGCCACCCAGCAGGACGTTTTAAGACCCCCAGCCCTCCTTGTAGCGCCCCGCGGGTGGCTGGTGTTAAAACAGCGCGGCCCTCCTGCAAAGTGTATCCCGTTGTCAGGAGGGTGGGCGGCAGCTCGTCGGGCGTTGGCGGCTCCCGGGTGGGTCTGGTCGTGAAAGCCCACCCTTTTTTGAGCGGTTGAAAACGCCCATGTCGGGCCTGAGACGGGCCCCTGGGAGATAGAGAACCCTTCTCCAGCCCCGTGTACATGGTCTGGCAGGCGAGGTTAGCAGGCCCCCCAGCCTTTTTGCCCCAGGGTGCGGCCCGGCGAGGGCTCCTTTGGGGGCGGTCGTACGAACGACATAGCCACCACCCCTGCGAGCCCCCGTCTCGACGCTTCACCCCGGGGCCGCCCGCCTCTCCAAACCCACTTCCAGCTTGGGAAAGCCGATGAGCTTTGGACGCCTCGCGGAGACGAGGATAGCCAGCCCATCCCCCCGCGTACGTCGCAATCCCGGAGGTCTTCCCCTCCCAGGAACGGTAGAGAGGTCAGGGCCCAAGGTTTTCTTGACTTTCCCCGGCCAGCTGGGACCGGTAGCCGGGGCGAGCCCGCCGGAGCTCTCGGCATTTTAGGTTCAGCTCCTGAGGATTTTGGCAGGCTACTGGCGGGTCGCCGCGACGATCGGAGCGCTTTGCGGTCGCTCACGCCCCGTCGGTCAGGGCGCTCCTAGCTCCGGGAGAGCACGGCCTGTGACCCCCGCGCTCGTCGCTTCGGAAGGTTTCACCGGTCAGCTCAGCGGGAGCACCCCCCGCCGCGTGCCGGAGGATAACCGAGGAGGAGGGGACGCAAGCACGCGTGTTTGTCCGCTGCGCGCGAGGCTTCTCGTGATCGTTCTCTGCCGCCATTCATCTCCCGGCACTGAACCTGTGCTCCCACCCTGTCAGCTCCCTGCTATCCCCGGCGACCCCTTTCGCGTTGCCCCGCTAGGGAAATCGCGATCGCCGGGATCTCCCCAGGGTCATCGGTCGGGTGGGCGGCGAAAAAGGTCGCAGGGGCCTCTTGAAACTCTTCCCCTTTGTCTTTTTCGTCGCCTTCCCTTTCTTCACGAGGCCCTTTCCCTCCTTGAAAGACCTCCCCTTGCAAAAAGCACTTTTTGCCTCATGTTGGGTCCTCGCGTCCCCAGAAACCTTTTACCTCTTGGGGCGTGGCCGCGGGGCTGGTGGGGACGGTTTTTTTTTTCCACGTTGGGAAGTGAAAACCCGCTTGAGCCGTCGCCACGAGAGGGGAGTTTGGGTCCCAGGATGGGGTGGGGTTTTGGGTGTCTCACCGCAAACAGCGTAGCTGTGGGAATGAGCCATTCTGAAAAAGAAAAAGGGTGATTTAGAACCCCCCTTTTGACTTGGTACAAAATCACTGACCCCCCTAGTACAGGTTTCAAATTTACTTCCCACCTTTAAAATAAACCGATTCGCTTCAAAATTTTCATGAGGGTTTTTCATTACTGCCCCGTATCCCCCCAAGGGCCGTTCAAAAAACAAGTTTAAATTTTCCCATTGGGCTATTGGCACCCATACCCAGTTACAATTTTTAAAGACTAGAATTTGCACTGCAGTTACATAAAAGCTTTTAACCTGCCAAAAATGAATAATAACCCGGGGTGTAGTACTACTGTGTGCCCGAGAGGAACGGGGATGGTGTGGGGAGGGAGGGGCCCGGGGGAGGCCTTGCCCATCGCTTAACAAACGGGGTACTGAGGGGGGCGCGCTTGCTTTAACCCCCATTGATGATTTTATTTAGTTTAAACCCAATTTAGCATGGGGTAAAAAATTTATCGAAAAAGAAAAATATCAATGGAAAAACTAAACCCAATTTGTTCTACAATGCAGCCCCTTAATCTTATAAAAATCCTGCTTTTGCCACCCCGGGCGGGGCCAACCATTGCAGCCCGGAGTACAGGCCTACCATCCCACCCTGGGGGTCACTGCAAACGGCGCTATAGGAAACAACAAAAAAGAGAAAAAAAAAAATACGTACGAAGCAGCGCAAAACTCGGGGAGATAATGCGCGAAAGTCGGGATAAAAAGAATTTAGGACTCAGCGCGTAACTCAAGGATCACGAAACTTGCATAGAGTGAAACGCGGGAGAGTACTGTATTCGATAATGGCTATTTTGACTGCACTAATCCGAATGATGAAATGGTCTGGACCATTACTTTAACCCCTTCACGCCCAGATCTTTCCTTTGCTTTATAAAATTGTGTGTTGTCAGGCCAAAAAATTACAAAAAACAACTTAATATACCACATTAGCTAGTGGACAAGGATACTAAACAGGTCATATCTATAAAATATTGCTTACATTAACTAAAAATTGTCTAATGGTGGTCAAATTACAATGGAAATTACGTTGGGCCTCAAGGGGTTAAGACCAAAAAATACATTCAGACTATGTCATGAATTGCAATTATTGAATATAATTTAGGGCACATCAGTACGACCCTTGATATACGATTGTGGCTACCTAATCCTGTAGTGAGCCATGGCACATAGAACCCTGGCTCTGTGGGACCTGATATGGAAGGCCTAGAGCTGGTAGGCTGCTGCGAAGAGGTCATGGATGGCAAGCGGGATCTTAAAAGCAAGTGTAAGTCATGTAGCGAGGGAATACTGTACATATGAAATTTAAGTAGATAAATATTGAAGTTATGTGATATCTAGAAGTGGGTACTCACAAAATAGAGGAGGACTTGAGGTTTTTATGCGTAACATTAAATCTTTCGTGGGCTATACAAATTGTGGTACAAACTTTTCTTATACACAACGAAACTTTTGTTGAAAATCTACATGACAATTTTTTTTAAGAGACACTACATTAATTGGGGCATTGGTGTATGTATATTTTCCTTAAAAAAGGCCTCATAAATGTACAGGCACCAACCATACACCAAAATATAGTTAAAGTTTTAAATGAATGAATTGAGCTTAGCTGTGGCGCCCGGAAAAAGTTTTTGTGGGGCCGTGAGGAGAGGGGCGTGGTAGCGGGTGAAAGGGGGGTGAGGCGTGGAGTGGTTGAAGGGGCCCAAAAAAACTATATGGGTAACAAAGGGGACCAAATCTATTGGGGTCAGGTTACATTTACGGTCACCCGCCTTTGGCTCACTTCCACCCGCTGCTGTAAACACACAGCACACACTGGTAACAGGCTCCCGGACCTGAGACCCGTCCCCTTGCTCAGCCAAAAATATATTCCCTAACTAAAAAAATTTTTGAGCAGCCCTTGTTTAAAGAGTTGTGGCGTTTCTGGCCTCGTGTGACCAGCTCCCCTTCTAGTGACGTGCTCTGTTGAGGTCCGGGGAGGGAAGGGGTGTAAATGAACTTTTACAAAATTTTGTAAATTAGTTTGTATGCAAAACCTTGCAAAGCATGATACTGACAACAGAAAACGTAATACCCCCACAGCAGCGACCCGCTGATGACGAGGCAGGCTATTTTGTAGGGCACTAAATGAATGAATCAGACTTCATGCTGCCGGAGAGGTTACTGAAGGAATGTACAAGAAAAAATAATGATTTTGTTGATGTTTCACGTGCACGATGATCTTAAAGAGTAGTGTATTGAGCCAAGGGAACTGAACAGGTGATAAGATAGTGTTGCTGCTGCAGATATCTTTATGACTCCATGAATAATTGTTGGACACAAAAGCATTTTAATGAGTCAGATATTGCCTTGCTCTTCAGCCCAGCATACCTGTCTGTAATTACACAATTACCTGTTGGGTGACACCTCCATCGCGTGTTTCAGGTGACTGTTGTGTGCTGTGCTTGGTGCTCACAGGGGAACTGCCCAGTGCTTCTGACGGGACTCCTTGGTGCTTCCCACTCCCGATCCCTTCATTCTTAACAACAGTGCTGAGTGCATCCTTGGGAAACCTTGCTGAGCCCAGCATCTCTGAGGGCCTCTACAAGAGCAGCGGGCCTGTCATAAGCCGTGTTGCAGAGATGGCTGCAAGAACAGGCAGCAGCAGGAGTGGCCACAGCACACAGGAGCAGAGTGCCTCTGGTGTGGGCAGGCTGGGGTGTGATGATCTTCCTGAAGCCACTGGTGATAAGGGCCATGAATGCCAAGTGTGTGGGAAAAAATTTATTTATAAATCTAAGCTCACCACACACACCCTGACACACACTGGTGAAAGGAATTATGAATGCCTAGAGTGTGGGAAAAGATTCACTCGAGAGTCTCACCTCACCAGACACACCCTGACACACACTGGTGAAAGGAATTATGAATGCCAAGAGTGTGGGAAAAAATTTAGTCGAGAGTCTCACCTCACCACACACACCCTGACACACACTGGTGAAAGGAATGATGAATGCCTAGAGTGTGGGAAAAAATTCACTCGAGAGTTTAGCCTCGCCAGACACACCCTGACACACACTGGTGAAAAAAACTATGAATGCCAAGAGTGTGGGAAAAGATTCACTCATAAGTCTAGCCTCACCACACACACCCTGACACACACTGGTGAAAGAAATTATGAATGCCAAGAGTGTGGGAAAAGATTCACTCATAAGTCTAGCCTCACCACACACACCTTGACACACACTGGTGAAAGAAATTATGAATGCCAAGAGTGTGGGAATAGATTCACTCTTAAGTCCACCTCACCAGACACCCCTGAACACACTGGTGAAAGAAATTATGAATGCAAATTGGGAAAAATTATTTTCGAATATCACTCAATCAACATATCTTCAGACATTCTGCCTGAGGAATTCAAATGTGATGTTGTGGGAAGGATTTCAAGACTAGGGTGATATTTCCAGCACATGCGGATCACTTTGAGGTTGTGTGAGTGTGGTGGTGCTCAGTGTGTGCGAGGCATTGTGGGTGGTGGCGTGTCCTGTGTGGGAGTGAGTGGTGGTGGACAGTGTGCCTCCTGCCCACCCTCCCTGGCCTGGTAATGACCAGCATGGTCTGGTGGGCAGTGCGTAAATGGGTCTAAGTGTTATTTATTATTTTTTCTTATTAGATCATTATACATGAAGCAATGGAGGAAGGAATTATATTTATTGATGCCTTAAATAATTTTAGTTGCACAGAATCTTGTGTGAAATGTAAACAAAAAAAAAAAATTGAAAAAGCCAAATAAAAAAAACTTG
>JACEEZ010022382.1:20816-31882 GCA_016584305.1 Chionoecetes opilio | reverse complement strand
ATCGTTAGTTGTAGATCCATTAAATATCGTCAGTCAGTATTTATTTAGTAACTATTAAGGCTTTCATTCGACGGTACACTTTCGTCATTGTGGGTGTTTTGTTTACAGTTATCAGCTGTGAGCGCCGAGCGGGCGAGCCTCGACCACTGTCAGCCGTTCTGGCGAGGCACAAAAGCGAGAGAGAAGCCGCAAGAAGCCGGCTTCTTACGCTTCTCTCACCAAAATTCGCCATTAATCTCCTGACTTCTTCCCCAATACCACCTATGAGCAGCAAGAAGAGCCATGGTCCGGTGAAAATGGACGAGGACTGCGCTGTCATTTTCTGAGACGCTGACAAATTTTTCTTTGCCCAAAATGGGATTTTTTCAGATGGATTTATTTTAGATGCCCAAAGTATTGCAATCAAACAACATAACCAAAGTAAAGTTAAAGTTTTAGAGGAATTATTTGAGCTTAGCTGTGTATGCGGCCTGGACAAGTTGTTGTGGGCGGCCGTGAGGAGAGGTGGACATACAAAGGAATACAAAGGAAGAACAGACAGCAACAGCCCTACTGGGCTAAACGAGGCTGTCTGTGTGACTACTTTCTACCACTATAGTTTCTACGTGTTAGAGGGAAAAGAATAGTAAAGTTGAAGGCTCCTCCCCACCCACCTCTCCCTCCGGCCGAGGCCGGCAGGAAAAAAGTGAGAAAAAAACACCTCACAGTATAGAAAAACTGCCATGGAATTTTATAGGAAAGATTGAAGGAGAGGACAACTCTAAACATAAAGCTAACACTACAAAAAAAAGAGTTTACGCAGGGCCGAAGTAATCAAGTTAGGCAGTTGATGCTAAGTATTTATCTAGTTTGTTCTTAAACGCCTCAACCGTGTTGCCATGACATGGTAGCGGGTGAGGGGGTGGCGGGCCGAGGGTGTGAGTGAGGCCGTGGAGTGGGTTGAAGGGCCAAACAAACTATATGGGTAATCAAAGGTGACACATCTTATTGGGGTCAGGGTTACATTTACAGGTCACCCAGCCTTGGCTTACTTCCACCCGCTAGCTGTAAACACCACAGCACACACTGGTAACAGGCTCCCGGACCTGAGACAATCCGTCCGCTTGGCTCATCCAACAATTATATTCCCTAACTAACAATATTCTTGAGACAGCCGATGTTAATGAGTTGTGGCGTTGTCTGGCCTCGTGTGACCAGCTCCTCTTCTGTAGTGACGTGCTCTGTTGAGGGTCCTGGTGCTGAGGAAGGTCCTGATAAATGAACTATTCATATCAAAATTGTGTAAATAATAGTTTGTATGCAAAACCTTGCAAAGCATGATACTGACAACAGGAAACGTAATAACCCCACAGCATCAGTGACCCGCTGATGACGAGGCAGGGCTATTTTTAGGGTACTAAATGAATGAATTCAGACTTCATGCTGCCGGAGAAGGTTACTGAAAGGAAATGTACAAGAAATAAATAATGATTTTGTTGATTTGGAAACTGAACAGGTGATAAGACAGTCTTGCTGCTGCAGATATCTATGACTCCATGAATAATTGTTGGACACAAAAGCATTTTAATGAGTCAGATATTGCCTTGCTCTGTAGCCCAGCATACCTGTCTGTAATTACACAGTTACCTGTTGGGTGACACCTCCATCACGTGTTTCAGGTGACTGTTGTGTGCTGTGCTTGGTGCTCACAGGGGAACTGCCCAGTGCTTCTGACGGGACTACTTGGTGCTTCCCACTCCTGATCCCTTCATTCTTAACAACAGTGCTGAGTGCATCCTTGGGAAACCTTGCTGAGGTCAGCATCCCTGAGGGCCTCTACAAGAGCAGCGGGCCTGTCATAAGCCGTGTTGCAGAGATGGCTGCAAGAACAGGCAGCAGCAGGAGTGGCCACAGCACACAGGAGCAGAGTGCCTCTGGTGTGGGCAGGCTGGGGTGTGATGATCTTCCTGAAGCCACTGGTGATAAGGGCCATGAATGCCAAGTGTGTGGGAAAAAATTCACTCGAAAGTCTCACCTCACCACACACACCCTGACACACACTGGTGAAAGGAATTATGAATGCCTAGAGTGTGGGAAAAGATTCACTCAAGAGTCTAACCTCACCAGACACACCCTGACACACACTGGTGAAAGGAATTATGAATGCCTAGAGTGTGGGAAAAGTTTCACTCAAGAGTCTCACCTCACCAGACACACCCTGACACACACTGGTGAAAGGAATTATGAATGCCTAGAGTGTGGGAAAAGATTCACTCTTAAGTCTCACCTCACCACACACACCCTGACACACACTGGTGAAAGGAATTATGAATGCCAAGAGTGTGGGAAAAGTTTCACTCGAGAGTCTCACCTCATCACACACACACTCACACACACTGGTGAAAGGAATTATGAATGCCAAGAGTGTGGGAAAAAATTCACTCATAAGCATACCCTCACTAGACACACCCTCACACACACTGGTGAAAGAAATTATGAATGCCAAGAGTGTGGGAAAAAATTCTTTACGAATAATGAACTCAATCAACATATCTTCAGACATTCTGGCCTGAGGGAATTCAAATGTGATGTTTGTGGGAAGGATTTCAAGACTCGGGGTGATATTTCTCATCACATGCGGATCCACTTTTGAGGTGGTGTGATGTGGTGTGGTTCAGTGTGTGCCGAGGCATTGTGGGTGGTGGCGTGTCCTGTGTGGGAGTGAGTGGTGGTGGACAGTGTTGCCTCCTGCCCACCCTCCCTGGCCTGGTAATGACCCAGCAGTGATAGGTAGGTAAATATTGAAGTTATGTGATATCTAGAAGTGGGTACTCACAAAATAGAGGAGGACTTGAGGTTTTTATGCGTAACATCAAATCTTTCGTGCGCTATACAAATTGTGGTACTACATACAAACTTTTCTTGAAGATCTGCATAACAAAATTTTTTAAGAGACGAGTCTACATTAATCGGGGCATTGGTGTATATATACTTTCCTTAAAAAAGGCCTCATAAATGTACGGGCACCAACCATACACCAAAATAAAGTTAAAGTTTTAAATGATGATTTAGATTTTTAGCTGAAATTCCCCTCAGTGATGGGACCCCGTGTGAATGTGATGCCGGCAGAGGTAGGAGGGGAAAATAAAACCCCCTAGTTTTGCTTCTCCCCCAACAGGTTACGTGTATGGGAGAACGCCGGACCAAAGGCTTCACCATTCACCGACGGTGACTCGCAACTCAATTTAAAGTTCAAATTTAAGTCTTTCGTGAAGCCACAACTCTTTACAATAGCACATTGTATACTATTGTTACGCCCTCGCCCCCACACACACAACCAGGTGACACATACTGTGAAGGCTGACAAGACGCAACAAACCACTGACATACTACTTACAAACACGTCTGGTTTCGGTATGTGAGTGAAAGCGAGCTGTAATTTATCCACGAGTCTTTACTTCCTCTACCTCAGTCGAAGGAAACACTGGTCACTCCTTTCTTGAGTTTACTTACTGAGGTTCTGAAACAATAAACACAGAGTAAAATGAGGCAGAGAGGAGACAGGCAGACACCGCAGTCTCTACGAATCCTGTATACATCCACACACTAGTTTATCCACCCGGTTTATCCACACGCACGTATTATCCACAGGCAGAGGCGATAAACAGTCACCAACGGCAGATACACAAAGGGCAGGCGTGGAGGGGGAACGCACTACCCGCAGGTCTTACTGAGGCCGACGTCTTCTCCACACTACTCAGTACTCACTCCCCTCTCAGTCTGCCGCATTTCCCCGGGGCTCCTTGGCAAAGTCGAAAGAGAGGAAGCCGGTTCACCTCCGACCAAAATTTGAACGTGGCGCGCAATGACGGCACGCTGCCTTCCAAACGAGTCCGTTGCGTGAGAATGCTATGTTAATTAATAGGACTCTAGTCCTCAGTGACGTTGACTAGGGGGAAGGGAATTTGAGGTGGCAGCCATCTTGGAAAAATCCCTAAAGACTATTCCTTTGTATAAGACCAGGATTCTATTCCTTGATGTTTGATGTTTGAATAATTTTGTCGTATCGACGCAGCTGAGATGGATCTCCGCTGTAACCAGACAGCTCTCTCACAAACTACCCCTAGAGAGCTGTCTGCTAGTGCTTATAGTGTTGGCCGAAGCCAGCACCCCGGGAGGCGGGTTACAAACCCCCGGCTAACACCCGGTACCCAATCACTGCTGGGTGAACAGGGGCTCGGGTTTTAAGGAAACAAAGTTTTGACAGTGTCGTCGAAAACGCATTCCGTCGAACCTTCTTATCACCCTATAACTCACCTGTGATAAGTGGCACGTCTACAGGTAACTCATGCACAGCTATAACTCCCCTGTGATGGGAGGCACGTCTACAGGTAACTCAACGATGGGAGGCACGTCTACAGGTAACTCACCCACAGCTATATATAATAGGGTACGCCGTATAACAAAAATTCTTTTTCTCAACTTTGGCATGTCAATTTCCTATGTAAAATGGAATTCTAAGACGATTTTATCTATTTCCATTTTTGCATTTGAGCAATTCTTACTATGCAAAATCGCACTTTTATATTGCACCCGTATCAAATAATGCTTAAATGAGTACGCAGTGTCCGGTTGGTCCTGTTTATTGCATCATGCACCAATACGAGTTCCAAATGACCAGCGTGGTAAGCCCTTTCTGATCAGTTTGTTCATCAGGCACTACATCACAGTGTCACAGCCTCTACGTTGGCCTAGAACGTGTCCATCATGTCCTTCTTAGACCTGAAGAGGGCTTTGGTCTCCGGGTGGGGCCCGAGCCCGGATGAACCCGTCTCTGGCCTGCTGCCGCAGCCTCTGTCACCTGCTTCACGACTCTTTCGGTGCTCTGAGTGTGGATAGAGAACTCCGGAACCTCGTACGGCTTGACCAGGATCTCCTGGATCTGATCCCCGGACAGTGAACAGGTGAATGCCGGCTCGTGCACCTGGCCAGGCTGCCAGCTGATCAGTGTCTGCAAGCTGGTGGCTGACAAGTTCAGCTTGGGTGTGATGCGAGGTCTTACATTGGTGTCCCCATACTCTTCGCCAGCCCTCAGCTTCAAAATCTGGGTCACGGCGAACCTGGGGGTCCTTTCCTCACTCTGACTCGCCATCACGAGAGGAGGACACATTCTGAGTGTGCGAACCATGCTCCTGTCTGCACGTAGAAGGTCACAGCTGTTTGGACCTTCTTGGGCTGCGACTTATCACTCTGAGCTGCGTGAGGATGTGCTTGGGGCCGTCCTCTAGTCTGTGGTGAACCTTGATGTAGTAGAGTTTGAAGTACACCTGCAGGCAGTACTTGACTAGGGATTTCCAGGGTGTTCAGTTTTGCCAGTCAGTCCATGCTTTCTGGTCCACATGTACACGAGCGACTGGGCTGTGGTGAGTCATCTGGAGGGGGGACACCTTGCCACACTTGATCTCCTGCAGCTCGGACGGGAGAACGCCCCGCTTCACAGCCTGGACCAGCTGGTAGGGGACCTGCTGGTCAGTGGACATGTTGACCAGGATATACTCGGTTATCTCCCGTGAGATCTTCACCGCCTGGCACTCCTCTGAACTCTGCGTTGTACTGCATCTCATTCACGCTGGACAGCAGACTGCACACTGGACCCGTGAAGCCATGTCAGATGAGGTAGGCCGTCGATGTTTGGTGATAAGGTGGCGCAGGGGCAACTCTTTTTGTGTGAAAACACGCATATACTCCAGAAGAGCTTGCGTCCCAGCATCTTCTCCCAATGGGCGTGAGTACCACCCTTCCCCCCCGTGTTGGCCTAGTTGAGTCACCTTCCCAGTACGATCAGTGAGTCGGTGGGTCGTATGTCACCAGCAGATCATAGAGAGCCTGAGCCACCTTGAACGCAGGCTTCTCAGGTGGCACCGGGTCCTCTGGTACAAAGTGCCAAAGGTACCTTCCAGATGGCTCCTCTGTCACTGACACATGCTCCTCCCTGATCAACCTTGGGTGCAGTTTCCCATAGCTGTCGGGCACCATCGCCCTGGTCTTGTCCTTCCTCCCATCATAACCCAATCCAACTATTTTGGTACCCTGGTTAGGGTACGCCGTATAACAAAAATTCTTTTTCTCAACTTTGGCATGCCAATTTCCTATGTAAAATGGAATTCTAAGACGATTTTATCTAAATCCATTTTTGCATTTGAGCAATTCTTACTATGCAAAATCGCACTTTAAGCTATGTTTTGCATATAAATATAAATCCATTTTTGCATAGCAAGAAGTGCTTAAACCAAAAAGTTGAAGCGGACAAACCACCCTTAAAATTCAATTTTACATAAGAAAACACCCTGCCAAATTCGAAATAATCTATATTTCACTTTTCATTGGACCTACGGCGTACCCTAATATATAACTCATATAACAGGTAACTCAGCAGACGTATAATGTGTTATACGTCTGCTGGTGATTCATCCAACACTGCAAGTCACCAATCAAGAGTTGTACGTCTCTCTTTATCTCTCTATACACTGGCTATCTCTTTACAAGAGATATTTATCTCTTGTGTTTATACTTGCTAAGGGCGCGCGAGGAGACGAGGCCACTGAGAGAGATACGAACATGACATCACCGACCCTGGGTGCGTCGTCTGCTAGCCTTGAGGACCGTTTTGGAAGCTCAGGGAATTTGCAGATTTTGATTGCGGATTATTTAAAAACGGCTGACTGGATGCAAAAAGTGACAACATATTGTTGATATACTCGCTAATGGCTATAATTTAATTGCATTATATCAGGAATGATGAAATGGTCTGAACGATTACTTTAATACTACATATATTTGCGTCTTGGGGTATTGAAAAGGCACAACACCGTGCACAGTAATGAGACGCAGAGGAGACGAAAAGGCGTGATTACTAACCCATTGAGGCCCAGAACGTAATTTCCATTGTAATTTGACCACTATTAGATGATTTTCAATTAATATAAACAATGTTTTTATAGATATGACCTGTTTAGTATCCTTGTCCACTAACTAATTTGCAAAGGTGGGCACCAAACCGTTAATCGTTAATTAACTAAGTTAACATTTTCGTTAACGATTTAACTTCAGTTAACTTTGGAAATCATTATCGGACTAATTAACTTCCGTTACATTTAACTTCCGTTAACTCAAGTCCGCTAACCCAAAAATTTCATAAAAACCGATAAACGTTTAAAAGTTTCTATTATTTTCAGATTTTCAATACAGATGTAGAGTCTTAGTATATTTAATATTGTACGCGTCATTCTTTCAACCCCGATATAACGCCATTTATTTTTATAAGTACTTTTAAATTTTAAACTTCGAATTGTGAGTTCAAAATGATATTTTATGTATTCGATATTTAAGCAATTATTTTCTATTAATAGATCATATAAAGTTTCTTTAATAAACAAATAAGATATTGCACCATCGTATCTCCAGCTATGGGTTAAATAGTCCCAGCTATGGGTTAAATAGTGGGAAGCCTGGGGTTAATCCCTACAGGGGGTTCTGCGTCCCTGGCCACGGTGAGCAGTAAGGCCAATCCCTGACATAGATTGGTTGGGGGGGGGTTGCAACCCTTCCCTGTAAAAACTAAACTAGCCACAAACATAATAAGAGGTAGAGGCCGGGGGCGCGGTAATCGCCCCCCCGACCCCGGGTTTTTTCCGGGGGGGCCCCACCATGCAAACCCCTCCTATGCTGACGCAGGGGGGGGGTTGCCTATGACGAGTGCGGGGCAAAGCCCTCGGGATCCCCCACTCTAAATCAAGTGGTAGGGCCCCTAGCCCAACTTTTTCTTATGGGGTGGCCGGGGCAGTGCAGAGGCGGCGCCTGCCCGTCGAATCACTCTTGGGATCAACCTGCGGAGGGTTCTTCGTGTGGGCTCGTGGAACGTTCTGAGCCTCTCAGACGATCATCGACTACCTCTCCTATCGGGCGAGCTCAGTAGGCTGAGGGTGGATATAGTGGGACTCTTGAGACGAGGAGGCCTGGCAAGTGGCGAGACTAGCAGTGGGGGTTACACTACTACTGGTCCGGCATGAGCAATTGTCACCGTGTCGGGGAGTAGCTATAGGCATCTCCAGCAAACTGCAGCCAAACAGTTGTTGAGGTTTACTCCGGTTGATGAGCGTATAATGCGGGTGAGGATGAAACACACTCGGGTTTCATGTCTCTTGTTGCAGTGTACGCTCCTAAACCCAGAAAGCGTAAAATGAAGAGAAGGAGATGTTCTACGCCAAACTCGACTCTGTATTAGACCAGTGTCCTCCTCGGGACACATCATTGTCTTGGGCGACTTCAATGCTACTACTGGCACTGTGAGAGATGGCTACGAGTTGTGTGTTGGTCCCCATGGCTCCGGTTTCCAGAAAACCAACAGTTCTCTGCTTCTGAACTTTGCAAGGTCCAGAAGGTTTAGAATTGCAGGTTTTTTGGTATCAGAGACCAAAAGCTGCACCGCTGGACATGGGATAGAATGCCGGAGGGGTAGCTAAGGAGATCGCCACATCCTCGGGTTTGTACTGTTGGAGGATCCTCCAGAACTGCAGGGTTTACCGGAGTGGGTGAGTTCTTTGGAACAGATCACAGACTTGTTGTTGTACAAATTAAGCTTCATGTCAAGGGCCAGAAGAATCTCAAGAGGAACCATACTGTGTTTCATCTTGAGAAAACTGAAGGACTTGACATGTGCTCATGAGTATGCGGTGGCAGTCTCAAAACGGTTTTATGTGCCGGTGCTCTCGGGGATCCTGTAGAAAATGTGGGATACTTCAAACGTGAAAAACTCTACAGGCTGCCAAGGAGTGTATTGGGGAGCGCCCCAGGTCAAAGGGGTGGTTTTGTCTCGCGGAGACGCTGGAGAAAATCGAGGAGAGTCGCACTGCCAGGCTGGCTGGGAACCGGGACCAGCACAGGGCTCTGTCACGCCGGACATAGAACCCTCCTGAGGAGAGACAAAAGGGGAGGTATGTCAGAGTCTTGTGAGGATGTTTGAGGGTTATTTGAACGCTAAGACCTCCGACCCGCCTACCGAGCCCCGAAGAAGCTCCGTTCCAAGTCTCCTTCTCGGGCGAGTGCTATTCGAACAGCAGATGGGCGCCTCGTGTCGGACATGAATGGGCAGATGGCTCGTTGGGCTGAGTACTTTAGGCAGTTGTTCACGGTTTGGGCCCTCCAACTGAGCAAGCTTCACACCCCTGGGTTACAGGCAGGGATGCGATCCTCCCATTGACGAAAACCGCACCCTCTCTTGACGAAGTCAGAGAGGCTGTAGCAAAGTTGAAGGGTGGAAAGGCAGCTGGTGTTTGTAATATCAGGCGGAGCTCCTCAAAGCTGGGGGGTTTAGGGCCATGATCCGCGGTTTGCATGCTGTCCTGACTGCCGTGTGGCAATCAGGTACCATTCCTCCTGATGGAAAAGGGGGCTGGTCGTCCCTATCTGGGAAAGGGAAAAGGGGACCGTCAGGACTGCAACAATTACCGCCCGGTATACACTGCTCAGCGACCAGGCAAGGGGCTTGCCCATCTATTGCTGACACGAATTTGCAGTCATCTGGTGAAGCATCAGAGACCACAGCAGTCTGGGTTCACGCCTGGTTAAGTCAACAACGGACCGTATCTAGCGCTTCGTGTCCTGGTGGAAAAGCCGACGTGAGTTTCGACAGGGGATGCTTGCCCGCCTATGTTGATCTCAAAAAAGGCGTTTGACTCAGTGCATCGTGAGTCACTCTGGGATCTTCTGCGACTTCGAGGGATTCCTGCAAGGAATATTTGGTTTGATAACTGGTCTGTATTCTGGGACTGAGAGTGCTGTGAAGTGTGGGGCCGGTGTATCCAGCTTCTTTCCTGTGAAAACAGGAGTGAGGCAAAGGGTGCGTCCTTGCCCCATCACTTTTCAACGCTTGTATGGACTGGGTATTGGACAGGTTGTAGATCAAAGTGATTGTGGAGCATCCGTCCCGGGAACACCAAAATCATGATCTTGTTTTCGCCGATGATGCAAATAATTTTGCTGAGTCGCTGGAGGTCCGGTGAGGCTCTCGAGGCGCTGCACGAGGAGGCAAACCTTTGGGACTTGAGGTCTCCTGGCTCAAGACCAAGGTCCAGGTATTTGGAGACTTACTAGATGAAGCAGTACGTCTGTTCATGCGTGTGGCGAGGACATTGAGATCTTGGAAAGTTTTTCATACCTTGGTTAGCGCAGTCCATAATGACGGCGGGTCACGTCAAGAAGTCTTACGGCGGATTGGCATAGCCCACGGTTTTTATGGACTCGCTCAGCGGGAGTATTTGGCGTTGTCGGTACCTGTGCAGGAGGAAAAAAGATCCGGATCTTCAAGTCGCTTGTGATCCCTGTCTTACTCTATGGTTGTGAGACATGGACACTAAAATAGTGACTTTAAGAGACGAATCAATGCCTTTGGTAATAAGGTGCTTCGCAGAATCATGGGGTATCGCTGGGATGATTACGTGCAAATCAGCGATTGCACCGTGAGACTGAATCGAGGCCTATTACCTGCATAGTCCGTCAGCGCCAACTTCGGCTATATGGGCATGTGGCACGCTACCCTGAAACCGATCCTTCCCATCGGGTTGTATCTGTAAGAGACAATCCGGCGTGGAGGAGGCCAAGGGGGCGCCCACAAGGCTCGTGGGGGGCAAGTTGATGTTTCTTGTCGAGAGCTGCTTGGTATGGGAAAGGAGCCTGCATGGGAACTCGCGCGTGGTGACCCCCGGGAGTGGCGTCGTAGGGTGGGCGAGCGACGCGCCCCCCGGCGTATGCCCCCAATGATTGATTGACCATCGTACGCAACGCAGCGCATGTCAACTTGACAGTACTTTCAGAAGGGCACAGATCTCAGAAAAAAATGGAGACGAAAGAGGAAAATTTAATTATGTATTATCGTGTTTTCATTTTTTTTTTATTTCTTTCCCATTTATCAATTTTTTTTAGTTTAATACTTATATTGGTTTCATTTAAAGTTTTTTCACCTTTTCTGTTAAAAGTCTTAAAAACCTAAACGGCCAAAACTATGAAAACTGCTTTTTTAGGTTTTTTTT
>JACEEZ010022382.1:0-20791 GCA_016584305.1 Chionoecetes opilio | reverse complement strand
TAAAGTTTAAAACTATAAAATCTGCCTTTTTTTTTTAACTCTAAAGCAAAAAAAAACAAAGTTTTTGGGTTCTAAAGCCTTTAAAAAACCCATAAAGGCTGATTTATAGTTTTGGACTTTCAAAGGTGGTTTAGTGGTTTTGAGCAAAAAACGGATTTTTGTTCTTTTCTCGAATAAAAATTAACGTAACGTTTTATCGATAACTCTCGTTACATTTTAAAGAATTAACTGATGAACGGTTATCGAAGTTAATTTTTTGGATAACGGATTAACGGTTAAACGAAGTTAACTTTTGATTAAACAGCCGCCCCACCACTGCTAATTGGTATATACAGTGACCTTTTCGTTATTTTATGGCTAACACACAGACGTTTTTTTTTAACAAAGGAAAGATCTGACGTGAAGGGGTTTAAAAAAAGCAATAGAAGCAGGCGGGAGGGCTGGAGGAGGAGGAGGAGGAGGAGGAGGAAAGGGAAAGAGGATTTAGCGTTGGATGTGTGAGGAGGGTGAGATGGGTTGAGGGTCGCCGGCGTGCTAGGGAAGAGGAAGAGGAAGGAAGACTATAATAGGAGGACTAGATAGGAAGGATGGAATGGAAATAGGAATAGGAATTGGAATGGGATAGGAAGATAATGAAAGTTGAGTAGTGAAAATAGAAAGCCAAACAAATGAAATCTCACGGAACCGCATGTTAAATTGATGATTTCGTATTTTTTATCAATCTTTTCAGTACAAATTTTGGTTCTATTGTGGAGAGTAATTAGATTGCTCTCATGTATTCAGCCAGCCACTCACATATACCTTGCTGTCTGTCTTATCTGTATCATATATCTCTATCTATTTATATGATTTTATTACATGATGTATATAGGAACTACCACGTGTGTAGGTCTCGCGGCCTTTTGTGCTTCCTTATTTTCTATACCTCGCCAACGAAGTTTGGAGGGGGTTATGTTTTCTCCCGATCTGTCGGTTCTGTCGTTTGTTAGGTGTACAGGATTCTCGAAAAGTACGAATAGATTTGGACCAAACTCGGTATACCAGTCTATTTGGTATAAGGAAGAACCTGATTAATTTTGGGTGGAAATCTATTCCAACAACTGGTTGCCATGGAACCAATTGATGAAGTATTCGGCCAGAGGTATGCGCATACTGAGTATGAGTATGCGCTCATATATCGTATATATATATATATATATATAGATATAGATATATATATATTATATATATAATATAATATATATATACGTATATTGGATGAAATATTCGGGCGGAGGTATGCGCTCTACTGAGTGCCCCCCCCCCCCCCTAGTGTTCTATGTCTGTATGTTATCCTAGCCGAAAAGTAGGGGGAAATTCTGGAGAGTGTGTTTGGTGGGCCGAGCCCACCAAACACAGACTTCCAGATAGCCCCTTCTAACTTTCCTGAAATCATGGATGTAGAAAAGTGTGTATTAACGCCTACCCATCACCACACACCCAATTCACTCACCAATTACCCATCACCCCCCACACTTTCCCTCACCATCACCCATCACCCCCAACCCACCCCCACCCATTCACTCACCCATCAACCCACACACCATTACCCATCAACCCCACCCATTCACTCACCCATTACCCAATCACCCTACATCAAGGTTTCCTCAATTCTCGCAACCCACTTTTTTTCTTCACAATCCTCGCTAATAGGCTACTAGAAATGAAAAATAAATAAAAGTAATCGGATCATCCCCAAATTAGCCTTTAAAACCTTCCACTGGTCGACCTGGTTCAAAAACTGTGCCATATGATGGGATTGCGCCACTGGGGGCGGAACTATAGCGGACACACACAACACACACTTTCGATTATATTATTATAGAATGTTGTATCATTTCGTGTTAAAATTAAATAATTGAGTAATTTCATACTATACTAGGGGCACATGAAGAAGGCAAAAAGTTTTACCTTATAAACTAAATATGAATATGAAAATGGATATACAGCAAAAAAATTGAGGTAGGTTTCTGAGCGGAATTCTTGTTGTTATTGTTAGAAATGTTGATATTGTTATTGTTAGAAATGTTGATATTGTTATTGTTAGAAATGTTGATATTGTTATTGTTAGAAATGTTGATATTGTTATTATTATTGCGTCTACTACTACTACTACTACTACTACTACTACCACTACTACTTCTACTACTACCACTACCACTACTACTACTACTACTACTACTACTACTACCACTCCTACTACTACTACCACTACTATACTACTACTACTACTACTACTACTACTACTACCACTACTACTACTACTACTACTACTACTACTACTACTACCACTACCACTACCACTACCACTACCACTACCACTACTACTTCTACTTCTACTACTACCACTACCACTACTACTACCACCACTACTACTACTACTACTACTACCACTACCACTACTACTACTACTACTACTACTACCACTACTACTACTACTACTACTACCACTACTACTACTACTACTACTACTACTACTACTACTACTACCACTACCACTACCACTACCACTACTACTTCTACCACTACTACTTCTACCACTACTACTTCTACCACTACTACTACTACTTCTACTTCTTCTACTTCTACTACTACTACTACTACTACTACTACTACTACTACTACTACTACTACTACTACTACTATACTACTATTAATGTGGGTAGACGTGAATTCAGAGACTCATAAAAGTTGTAGATGAGTCGTGAAGGCGGCACTGCAGAGTTGATTGCGTCATTTAGAATTCATAGTGTGGCTGGGAGCGGACAGGGCGAGGCAGGGTTGATGGAGGAGGCTAATATCATCTTTTTCTGATCAGTGATGAGAGAGTTGAATGTGTGGTGAGTTCACAGAGACAGTTCATATTGAGTGTCTCGAAAATGAAGAGTGGTCGAGGATTTTACCATACGATTAGCAAGTAGTAGTAGTGGTTGTAGTGGTAGTAGTAGTAGTAGTAGTAGTAGTAGTAGTAGGCTAGTAGTAGTAGTAGTAGTAGTAGTAGTTGTAGTAGTAGTAGTTAGTTGTGGTAGTAGTAGTAGTGGTTATAGTAGTAGTAGTAGACAGTAGTAGTGGAATAAGTAGTAGTAGTAGTAGTAGTGGAATAAGTAGTAGTAGTAGTAGTAGTAGTAGTAGTAGTAGTAGTAGTAGTAGTAGTAGTGGTAGTAGTAGGCTAGTAGTATAGTAGTATAGTAGTAGTAGTAGTAGTAGTAGTAGTAGTGGTAGTAGTAGTATAGTAGTAGTAGTAGTAGTAGTAGTAGTAGTAGTAGTAGTAGTAGTAGTAGTAGTAGTAATAGTTGTAGACGCAATAGTAATAACAATATCAACATTTCTAACAATAACAACAAGACTTCCACTCAGAAAACAACTATTCAATGTCGTAATATTTGCATTGGCGAATTTTTATTTATTCACGCAAGATAAAAAATAATCTGCTTCTCGTTCTCGTATCATAACAACCCGTTTGAAAAGTGTTAACATGAATACAAGGGCAAACAGGTAGTATTGTTAACCTGTAAATTATGAAGCCTGTACATTACATAAGTACATTAGCCTGTAAAATTATGAAGAAAAAATCCAATGATAGAGATATCAGTATTAGAGATAGAGATATTATTAGTAAAGATAAATTAACGTTAAAAAAATATGACTTAATCCATTTTTAGAGTTTGAGTATAGCTGAAAAAATAACGAAGAAAAAATAACAATGATAGAGATATTAATTAAGAGAAATTAACGTTAAAAAATATTACTTTTATCTAATGTATGAGAGACACTTGGAGGCTGAGACGCAGAGGAGACGCAGAGGAGACGCAGAGGTGAAGCAGAGGAGACGCAGAGGAGACGCAGAGGTGACGCAGAAGAGACGCAGAGGTGACGCAGAGGAGACGCAGAGGAGACGGAGAAGAGACGGAGAAGAGACGCAGAGGCATGATTATTAACCCCTTGAGGCCCAGAACGTAATTTCCATTGTAATTTGACCACTATTAGATGATTTTCAATGAATATAAGCAACATTTTTATAGATATGACCTTTTTAGTATCCTTGTCCACTAACTAATTTGGTATATACAGTGACTTTTCGTAATTTTATGGCTAACAACAGATAATTTTTTTTAGCAAAGGAAAGATCTGGACGTGAAGGGGTTAAAGAAGTAATAGAAGCAGGCGGGAGGGCTTGGAGGAGGAGGAGGAGGAGGAGAAGAAGCAGAAGGAGGAGGAGGAGGAGCAGGTGGGAGGAGGAGGAGGAGGAGGAGGAGAGGAGGAAGGGAAAGAGGATTTAGCGTTGATGTGTGAGGGGGGTGAGATGGGTTGAGGGTCGCCGGCGGTGCTAGGGAAGAGGAAGAGGAAGGAAGACTATAATAGGAGGACTAGATAGGAAGGAAAGAATAGGAATAGTAATAGTAATAGTAATAGTAATAGGAATAGGAATAGGATAGGAAGACTAGGAAAGTTGAGTAGTGAAAATAGAAAGCCAGACAAATGAAATCCCACGGAACCCGCATGATAATTTGATGATTTCGTATTTTTTTTATCAATCTTTTCAGTAAAATGTTGGTTCTATTGTGGGAGTGATTAGATGTCTCTTCCTGTATTCAGCCAGCCACTCACATATATCTTGCTGTCTGTCTATCTGTCTATCTATCTATCTATTTATATGATTTTATACATATGTATATGTGTATCTTTTGTGCTATAAATAATAAATAATTTGAGAGTCTAACTTTCATAACTTACTAGCAAGCATGAAGAAGGCAGTTTGGTAAAGAGAGTTATCCTCTTTAACCCCTTGAGACCCAGAGCGTAATTTTCATTGCAATTTGGCTACCATTAGACGATTTTGAGTGAATATTAACAACATTTTATAGATATGACCTGTTTAGTATCCTTGTCCACAAGCTAATATGGTATATTAAGTTAGTTTTCATAATTTTATGGCTCGACAACAGACGATTTTATATAGCAAAGGAAAGGTCTGGGTGTGAAGGGGTTAATCAAATTCGTGTGGAGACTCATTTCCTGGCGCCATACAGTATTGACAGGACGAGTATTGGAGGTTTGATTTGCCCTCACGTGGCCACTCTTAGGACTCGCGTGCTCGTTGGAGAAAGGAAGTAGATGTAAATGATTAACCCTTTGAGGCCCAGAACGTCATTTTCAGTGTAATTTGACCACCATTAGATGATTTTTAATTAATATAAGCAATGTTTTTATAGATATGACCTGCTTTGTATCTTTGTTGACTAACTCATTTGGTATATTCAAGTACTTTTCGTAATTTTATGGCTCGACAACATACATTTTTTTTTATAACAAAGGAAAGATCTGGGTGTAAAGGGGTTAATGCCGATATATTTCACGAATTTCGAAGTGGTTTGTGTGAGGAAGCTAACCTAACCTAATCTATTATATCAGAGAGAAAGAGAGAGAGAGAGAGAGAGAGAGAGAGAGAGAGAGAGAGAGAGAGAGAGAGAGAGAGAGAGAGAGAGAGAGAGAGAGAACACTGTTGAGATTGCAACACTGATACTGCTGAGAGCGTGTTTCACAGTGTATTGAGACAGACACGTACGAATTGTCAGGATAGTAAGGCTCTGATCTCAGCGTGTTTACCAGAGGTGGGGACTTCCGCAAACACTTCCGCAAACCGCAACTTCCGCAAATTGCGGAAGTCCGAATTTGTTTGCAGATCTGCGGAAGTGTAAATGTTTGCGGATTTGCGTTTGCGGAAGCACTTCCGCAAACGCAAACATGTCCGCAAACTCCCAATAGATAGTATTCTCATAACGTTACACATCCGGGTATTTCGGGAGCGCGGCCATGTTGAGTGGCAAGCTTTGTAAACACCGCCGCAAACTGACAGGTAGAGTGAGCCATACTTGTCTTGCCTTGGTGTCTTGGTGTTGTTTAGGGCTGCGAGGATCCCTTGGGGAACACTATGAACCCTGATGATGTCCTATGATGCCATCACAGGCGTGATGGTTGACCTGTCTTCCTCAGGAAGGCACATGTGAGGCGGGGGACAGCGTGTTGCCGTGAGGGATGGACGTCTGCCGCCGCCAGCAGAGTAGGCAGGTTAAAGGTCAATTTCCAGGCTCCTTTGAGGAGCCCAGGATCCACAGCTACAGAGGGCACCAACTCTACCCGTCTCTCCAATAAGATGGGGAAAGAGCTTGAGAGTTGGTGCTCAGAGAAGCAGAGGAGCAAGGTGCTGGAGCAGGCCATGTTTCCCGCCCTTTCCCGTGTCGCCTGGGTAGATGTGTTTGTTAAGCACAACACGGCCATACCCAGCTCTGCAGCCGTGGAGAGACTGTTCTCCCAGGGAGCTGACATTATGAAGGCCAAGAGAGCGAGTCTGACCTCCGATAATTTTGAGAGATTGGTCTTCATGAAGGGGAACATGGACCTGCTCAAGATGGAATTGTCACCAGAGGGTTCTGAATGAGGAGTCTGATGTTAAGGATCTGATAATTCATAGGCGTAGTTAGGCCTGGGCATTGGGGGCTGTAGCCCCGAATGTTTTATGAATAGCCTCGGATCTCAAATAGCCTTTTTTTTCTTACAAAAATAAGATAAGCTATGACTGGGGCCAACACAAAATTATAGTAAGAAACAAGATATTTGGCTAGATGTTACTTGGCATATGCTGATTGTATCGTTTTTATGAGAAGGACAATATAGATACGGAGAAAACAGGAAGAGAGAACAGAGATGAGGAGTGCGACAGATAAATGTGACACCAAAAGACCTTCTAGAGAGGTGAAGAAGAGAATATCAGATGGACAAGATACAGAGTTAACACAGTTTGGTCACAGTTCAAAATGAGCCCTTACTTTGTCACACAATATAAGCAAAAGTTATAAAGCCATTGATGGTTAGATTTCAGTACCTTCGAACAGTGGCAATGTGCAATCGATATGACTGCTCCATCTCGCCAAAGTTATCTTTTTCTCAGGGTTTTATTCATGCTGATAAAAATAAATAATAACGAAGTTGAACCCGAACTCAGATTGTCTTAGTCTCATTTTCATTTCATGTTGCGAAAGTTATCCTTAGCAAATGATCGAAACTTTTTCGTAGAGCACAGTGTCTCGCATATTATATTCATTATACGCATAAATGAAAATTATCTGGTAAAAATCTAAAGATCTCTAGGCTGGGCAAAGGCCCTAATGTTTCAAGATCCTAAAATATATATAAACTAAGGGATAATAATTAGTATAGGTACACTACACTTAAAATTTTATTTATATATCAGACAGGGGCGTATGATGTCATATAAATAAAATTTTAAGTGTAGTGTACCTATACTAATTATTATCCCTTAGTTTTGACTTATATAAAATATATATATAATCATATATATATATATATTAATATATATAATATACTATAGGAGTAGCCGTTGGTCTGTCTGTCTGTCTGTCTGTGTGTCTGTCTGTTTTGGGGTAGCCGAAACGTAAATTCAATTTTGATGAGAGTAGGCTCATAAAATCGCAAATAAATCATATGTGGTAAGCGGCTTGGTCTCATATCGATTGTATCATTTTGAAGGGGGGTTTTGGGCTAAAAAACACTTTTAGGAGTATTAGATGACAGGAAGAAACTCTGCGGTCATGTCTTGCCGCATTCCATTTACTCCGTAGACCGAGGGCTTACCGTTTTTGTGTGTGTGTGTGTGTGCGCGACAGTACGTGTGTGTGCAAACATGCATGTGTGTATGCGTTGTGTGTGCCCATATGTGTGCGCTTGCGTGCGTGCTGTGCGTGCATGGTGTGTGTGCGTTTGTGTGCTGTGGTGAGTGTGTGTGTGTGTGCATGCATGTAGTGTGTGTGTTGTGTGCGTGCATGCATGTATGTGTATGTGTGTGTGTGTTGTGTGTGTGTGTGGTGTGTGTGCATGTGTGTGTGTGTGTTGCTGTGTTTTGCGTGCGGGGCGTGCGTGCGGCATGTGTGGGGTGTGGGGGGTGCTTTTTGTGGGGGTGGGTGTATTTGTGCTTGGGGTCAGATTCAAAAACCCACGCCCCAACCACCAAAGTCAAGTACCCCTTGACTTCAAGTCAAGCAAGTCAAGTAACCCGCCTGTAAAGGGGTTGGTTTCTGATACCGTCAAAGGGTTTTGGGCCCCCCGGGGAATAAAACCGAAACGGATTACCCGAGATATTTTGGGACGATGACCAACGACACAAAAAACCCCGTTGGGAATTTGAAATCACATTTTTGTCAAATATTACTAATACTACAAACTAATACGGGGTCCGGGGGCCCACAAGCATTGTTTTTAATACGTAAAAATTATTTATATATATAAATAATAATATATATATATATATATTATTATAATAATATATATATATATAATATATATTAATATATATATATATAATATATATATATAATTTGCCCAAAAATATATATTTTATATATATAATATATATATATATATATATATATATTGAGGATGGTCAAAATAAGGTAGGTAAAATGTGAGCTATCACCATCGTGGGGCGCTGAGTGGAAGTATAAAGAAAATACTAATTTTATAAAATACATAAATATAATGGGAAAAACTTTCTCCATGAGGGAATCTTGATCTAATAATGAAATAAAAAACCAGGGGGGGGTTTTATAACTGTTTCTTTATATTTTATATGTTTCTCCCCGCGTTTGGTTTATATTTTCCCTAAAATATTTTTATATTATAAAATATATATATAATTATATATTTTATAAAATATTATTATTTTAATATATATATATATATATATTTTGTATATATATTTTAATTATATATATATTATATATATATTATTTTAAAATAATATGGTTGATTATTATATATAATAAAATTTTAATAATTTATATACTAATAAAATATATATATTATAATATATATTTATATCCTTTTGCCATAAGTGATTTAGTAAATAATATATAAATTTACTACCCCCAAATTTTTTAAACCCTTTTATTTTTGCCTATATGCGAGAAAAATTCACATAATTGGTTTGGGGGGTTTGGGGACTTGCGGTTCCCGGAAAAGTTTGAGTTCAAAAATTTTGGGCGGCCCTTGCGGTTTGGGGGAAATTTAAAGGGATTGAAGTTGCGATTTGCGTTTTGCGGAAGTGGATTTTTTGTTTTCGGGCCCCCCCTCTGGGTTTACATAATTTATGTTTAGATTTAAGAGAATGCATTCATCTGCACTTAGGAATTTTTAGCTGAATTTCCCCCCCAGTGATGGGGGGGGGCCCGGGTGAATGTGATTTCCCGGCAAGGGAGGAGGGGGAAAAAGAAAATCCTATTTTTTCTTCTCCCCCAAAGGTTACGTGGGGATGGGGGGAACGCCGGCCAAAGGCTTTGCCATTCCCCCCACAGTGGGCTTCCCAAAATCAAATTTTAAGTTTTAAAATTTTAAAATCTTTCGTGAAGCCCCAAATCTTTACAATACATATTGTATACCCGTTTTTTATGAAAACAGTATATAACAGGTTAAGCAGGGCAGGGTCGGGAATGTTTTTTTTTTTTCCCCAAAAAACCAGTAAAAAAACCCTTTTTATTGATAGGGCAAGCTCGCTGTCGGGTTACCATAAACCCGGGAAAAACCAAGTTTCCGCCAAAAAATGTTTTTAAAAATACCTTTAAAAAATTGGGCATTGGCTGAAAAATTTTACTGCAAATTTGTGCTGTCAAAATCAATGGGGGTTTGCCGAAGGAATTTTTTTTTCGTAAAAAAAAGCCCCCTTTAATGAGTAATTAGGTAAACTACTCCCCTAACATTGGCGGGTTGGCTGACCCTTTGAAAATGCAAGTTTGTGCCCCGTTTAAAAAATGGGGGTCTGTAAACAAAAAATTTTGGGATAAAACAAAACCCCTTTAAAGATAATTCACGTAAGAATTAATTGGGGTGGGGAAAGCGGCTCGCTTTCACGTTCCCGCCGGGAAAAAAAACTGGGCCCAAAAACAAAGGGGGCCCGAGGCTGGACGTTTTTACTTGATATAGTTTTATAAAAAGGCGGGATGGTTTTGTTAAGGGCCTTTTTTTGATTTGATGGGAAAAACCCAAGGTCTGTTATCTTTTATTACAGTTGGGATAGTACTCATGCCCACCCCCCCCCGGGCCCAGGGGCCTTTCCACACCCCCCCCCGCCGGTCATTTCCCCGGGGAATGAGGTGAGGAGGGTGGGGCCCTTTGGGGGGGGCCCCCGGGGAGTGGGGTGATGTGGCCAACCCCCGGACATGGAACCCTCCACCCGCGGGGGCCAGGTTAATGGGGGGGACTATAGGGGTCCTGCCTTTTTTTTTCTTCTTGTGACTCTTCCGGTTTGGGAAACCCTTTTTTCTATTCCTTTCCTCTCCTCCTCTTGCTTCTCCTTTCCTCTCCTCTGTTATAGTTATTGACGTCCCCGATGCAAGCTGTGAGGTCCTCTCCTCTCCTCTCCTCCTTCTTTCCTCTCCTCTGTCAGTGTTGGTGACGTCCCCGATGCAAGATGTGAGGTCTTCTCCTCTCCTCTCCTCCTTCTTTCCTCTCCTCTGTCAGTGTTGGTGACGTCCCCGATGCAAGATGTGTGGTCCGCGCGCCTAGGGTGTCGGAGGTGCCAACCCTACACACAGTGAAGTGACCCTCACGTTGTGTGACGCCTACGTTAATATTACACATTTATAATGACCCATATTATGACTCAATTTACCAAAATATCCTGGTAAGCGGAAGGAATGAAAACTGAACCTAGATGAAGTATTTCAAAGGATGAGTTGTGTGGAAGGTTTGTCATCGTGCACAGGGAGTCACCAGCGGCAGCCACAGCCATCAGCCCATCACACAGTCGCAGGCAAGGATAGTATAACTTTATAATATCCTTGAGACTAGCTCGTGGACCACCGTCGGGTTAGGACGTGCTGCTCTGTGGTCTAGTTTTTCACCGGCACCGGTTGTGTTGGGGTGCGCGCGCCCCCCTGTTGGTTCGTCAGACATTAGGTTTAGTGCCTTCTCCCCGTCCACTCTGTTCCCTGGTCTTGCCGTCCTCCGGCGGCCTTGGCCGCCGTCATGCCTGGGTCTTTGCCTGGGTATCAGGGCGACATGGACGTAGACCCGGAATTCCCTGCTCTCTCCAACAAGCGTGACCCGTCCTCCCCGCCCAGGGAAGCCCGGAAAGCCCCCCGCTCCACTCAGGAACAACAGCAGCAGCCCCAAGAGCAGCAGCAGCAGCCCCACGAGCCACTGCAGCTGCCCCTGGAGCCGCAGCAACCCCTGGACACACAAACTAAGGTTACTTTCCTGCTCCGGGCCTGTAATGGCGCCCGTGTTTTCTCTCACCCCGGCCGGGTCTCTCATGCCCTTCATACCAGCCCGTTGGGCAAGTACATCATTGAGGGGGAGACCCGCTCCCTAGGTAATAGTTCAGCCTTGGTGGTGGCGCTGTGGGAGAGTGTAATCCCCAAGGTGCCCATCCTACAGGACGTCACCTTCACCCTAGGGGACTGGCAGGTTACTTGCCGCCGTGCCGAGAGGGCCGGTGTCCTGGCGCAGTATGGGAAGGTGGGTCCCCTCACTGAGGAAATTAAGGATCTTGAGGAGATCCGCAGTACCCTGAGGGCCCTGGACGGCAGTGACATCGAGGAGGTCTCGTGGATCCCCCCCCGAAACCTGCCCCGCTCCACCACGGGTAGGTGGATCCGTCTCAAGGTGACAGGTTCCTTACCATCAAGGGTGTGTATCGGCCAGCTGGTGTTCTGGCCACAGCCCTACCTGCTCCCGATCCTCCGTTGCCCTGCCTGTCTAAAGGTTGGCCACTCCGTCAACACCTGCCGATCTTCCGTGCGCTGCGGCCGCTGCAGCGGCCCCCATCCGAGCCAAGGGGGGGAAAGTTGCCTGTGACAGGCCTTTCCGCTGTTTTTCAGTGTGGGGGGCATAAATGCCCCAGGTCTGTCCACTGCCCTTTCAACCAGGAGGCCCAACAACTGTACGGCAGGCTGGTCCAGGAAGGGATGCCCCTTCCTGACATCAACAGTCGTCTGCGGCTCCTCCCCACTCCCGAAATTCCGGCCACCTCCTCCATCCGACCTCCCACTAGGGCCATCCCCTATGGCTGCATCGCCACCCAGGCGTCCACCCCGATGTCGCTTATTCCTCTGTTGCCACGGGAACAGGTACGCTGTATTACAAGACCTAACGGAGGATGCTGACCCTCTCCGGGACCCTCTTCCTCTTTCTCCTTCTTTCCTCGCGGCCCTTTCCCCCCCGAGACCCAGACCCATGGACGATCGCCCCGCCCAGCCGGCTGCACCCATGGCGCCTGCTGGGGGTTCCTATTCTCCTGCCTCCCCTGGGGACCCCACCCACTTCACGACAGAGCGGACGTCCACCACCCGCCGTCCTTCCTCTCTAGGGACGATGCCGTCCCTGCCTCCTCTGCCCCCCGTGCTGCTTCTCGGCCCCAACGCCTTCCTGGGCCACCCCCCCCGCCCAACACGCCTCACTTGCGACCCCCCCGCACCCTGTTCCGTCCACAACAAGACACAACGTCATGCAGCAGATTTTAAACCCTTCTCATGGAAGCTTACCACCTTTACCATCAGGGCTCGTCAGTCCCTGCCATACTAGCCATCTTTGGCCACCACTCTCCTCCGTCCTCAACGTTTTTCCTGCAGTGCTAGGCCCTCTCCCTTCTCCTGGGGAATGCCGTTCCCTGCTAAGGAAGACCCCCGAGTTAAAGACCTACTTGGGGGAAGCTTTAACCTTCGTGGTTGGGTTGTGTGAGACGTGGCTCTCCCCCCACCTCTCCCCTCAACCTAACCGGCTACAACATCACCCGGGAAGGACAGACCCAGGGGCGTGGAGGTGGCGTCCTCCTTGCAATTCACGACTCCCTTGACCATTCCCCCCTTGCCCCCCACAGGGGGCAGCACGGCCACCTCGAAGTGTCGCAGCCAGGGTTGCTACGCAACAGGGTGGGTTATCCGTACGGTCTGCTATAACGCTGATGGTCCCACATACCGGGAACTGATCCACTATTTTTCCCTTTTTTCTCCGCCTGTTGTCATCATGGTGACTTCAATGCCCATCACGGTGCTGGGAACCTACCTCCCTCTCCACCTCACCAACCCTCCGGGAGGGCGCTCTTTCAACTCATCCTTGACTCGCCTCGCCTGTCCCTTCTTTCACCCCCGGGTCTGCCTCCCCCGTTACCATCCCCACACGGTTGTTTACTTCCGTATTGGACCTATTCCTTGGGGACCCACCTTCAGTGCCATGACCGTAAACCACTGGCCCTTACATGGGGAGTGACCACCTTCCCCTCCTCGCCTCCTTCCCTGCCGTCCAACTGCCAGGCCTCACCCCGGTTGCCTGCCTCGCTGGAAACCCCACGCCTTCCGGCTGGCCCCTCTTCGGGGGCGGCACTCCAACGACCCACCGGATCTCTCCTCCCTTCCCCTGGAGGAGGGCCCGCTGCCTCCCTTTTCCACATTCCTGGAGGACGGGGGAAGGCTGCCTTCCATCTCTCGACGCGTCGCGCCCCTCGCCGTCCGGGCAAATCTTGGTGGAACGACGACTGCGCCCAGGCAGTCAAGGCCCTAGGAGGGCATGGAACCTAGGGCCCGTCGAAGGCCCACACTATTGGGGCTCAATATCAGATTTCGATGCTGTGTGCCAGGACCATCCCTCCTTGCCCAGAGGAAGGCGTGGGCTCCCACTGCGTTTTCCCTCTCTCCATCCTCCTCCACAAAAGCGTACGTGGGATTTTTTCCACTCCATGGAGGGCAAAAAAAAACGCCTCTCACTGCCCCTGAAGGATGTGCCAACCCCCTCCTAGATGACCCGCAAAAAGCTGCATTGCTTGCCGCACACTACCAGACAAGATTGGTCTCCGGGGTCCTCTCGCGTCATCCCTTAACATCAAAGCGGCGATAATACTGCTGTTGCCTCCCCTGGCATCCCGGCACTCACCCGTCCTTTCACGACTGATGAGATGGACCGAGCCTTGTCCACCTTAAGACCGGGGAAAACTGCGGGCCGGGACAACGTGCCGTATGAGTTCCTGCTTCACATGACACCTCCCTTGAAGTCCACGGCACTCTCCCTCTTCAACACCAGTTGGCTCCGGGCGTCTTTTCCTACGTAAATGGAAATCCTCCCCCCCTGCTACCTATACCAAACCCGGGGAAAGGGCCCCACACTCCCGTCCACATACGCCCTATCGCTCTCCTCTCCTGCGTGGTAAGCTCCTGGGGCGACTGGTGGCCACTCGCCTTCCTGGTGGCTGGAGGATGGCCATCTCCTGAGAGAGGCGCAGTATAGGGTGCACTTCAGGCCCCGCAGAGCACCTAGATGTCCTGGGCGCAGCTGGAGCATCACATCTGTGACACTTACCGAGGTAGGGAGGTCATGACCTCCCTCTTTGTAGATCTAAGGGAGCATTTAACTCTGCGTCCCACGAAGGCATCCTCCGTAAGTTGGCTTCCATGGGAATCACGGGAAACCCCCCCTCGCCTGGCTCCGGTCATTCTTGTCAGGCCCCGGTCTTTTCAGGTTGCGGTTGGGGCCTCCACCTCCCCCTTCCCGTCCAATGCAGAGAGGATTGCCGCAGGGTTCCCTCCTCAGCCCTTTGCTGTTCAATGTCCTCCTCTCAGACCTCCACATTCCTCCACACTCTCCCTTCTTATCTATGCGAACGACATTACCACATCAGCAGAGCCAACACTCAGGGGCCCCGGCACAGCTAAGCTTGCAGGAGGCAGCTGATACCACTAACTACTGGGTGAGGACATGGGGTCTCTCAATAATGCTCCCCAAAAACTCCATTATGTGCTTCACCCTCAAGCTGTCCGCTCTCCCCCCCACTGTCACCCTTAGTGGCTCCCCGGTGCCTTACACCAGGTCCCACACCTTCCTCGGTATGCGGCTGGATGGTCCCCGCCTGACCTGGTCTCATCATTTGATTTCCTCCGTACCCCCTGCAACAGGCGCCTCAACATCATGAAGCGGGTGGTTGGTGTCCCGCTGGGGGGCCAGTCGTGATCTTCTTTTGCACTACTACCAAGGGGGCCATCAGATTTTAAGGTGTCTTATGGCAGCTGCATTTATGGCTCAGCAGCCCTTTCCACCCTCAGGAAACTGGACGTCCCGCAAAATGCGGCCCTGAGGATCTCCATGGGGGCAATGAGGTCCTCACCTGTCATCGCCCTACAAAGCAGAGAGCGGTATCCCCCCGTTCAGGTACACAGGAGGGAGATCCTGTGTACCAGTACCACCACAATCATTCCCTGCCAAACCCTCCCACCCCCCCCGCCATCTCTATGCCAACTCCGGTGTGGATCCCCACACTCCGTCTGGCTTCCTGGAGCCCGTAGCCTCTACTGGTCCCGTGCACTGCTGGCCCACTCTGTGCTGAACCCGACACCACCTCCTACTCAGCCCATCAGCCCACACTCCCCGGTCCCTCCTGGCTGGACATTTCCCCGTTGGTTGCCCTGACTATCCCAGATCTTCCTCCCCAAAAAATTAGCTAGCGTTCTGGCAGCTCCTTTATTCCGTCAACTCGACATTTCACCTACCACAACCACCTGAAGATCTTCACTGACGGCTCTCACTCCCCCACCATTCCGTCTACAGGCGCTACCGTCTATGACCCTCCTCCAACATCTGCAGGACGTGCGGCTGCCCCTGAAACAGACGTTCTGACGGCAGAAAATCTTCGCCATTCGCCAGGCTTGTCTTACCTGAACACCACCCACGCCCCGGGCCCGAGTTGTGATCTACACAGACTCTCTCTCCTCCCCTCCATCTCTTCCTCTCCCTCGCCCGGCTTCCTCCACACCCTGGTTCACTCCCTGCAACGGCTACTCCTCTCCCTCACCTCAGTGGGCTGGAAGATCACCTTGCAGTGGGTGCCTTCCCCCTGCAAAAATCCGGGGCAATGAGGTTGCTGAAAGCTGCTGCCAAGATGGCCCTCTCCGAGGTAAACATCACCCCCTCCCCTGCCGCTCTCCACCGCCAAGCGCTGCTTTCTAATGTCTGCCGCTCCGCCTGGGATAGGTCGCTCGGCGACGCCCTCCATGCCACCTCCATGGCTCAAAACCGCAAAAGACTCCCCCCCGCACCCATGGTAAGACAAACGTCCCGCGTCTTGGATGTCGCCCCCCACCCGCCTGAGGATCGGTCACACACACTCACAGCACACCTGGGATCGTCTCAGCTCACGCCCGACCCGCACGCCCCTGGTGCAGGGAAAGTCCCGGAGTCCTTGAGCACTTCCTGCTGCAGTGTCCTCGCTTCCACTCCCAACGACAACTTCTACGTGGTCAACTCATCGCCCCGAACGTCACCACCTTTGACCTGCCCACCTTTCTGGCCGCTGCTGCCGTCCACCCATCACGACGCCCCGCCGTCATCCGCCTCAACCTGTGCCTTCCTGAGGAAGACTAATCGGTAATTATGGAAAGGAGAGTTTTACGGTCTATTTCAGAGACCCGACTAGTTTTTCCTGGCCTAAAAACAGGTGCTTTTTTCTAATGGAGATAGTTTTTTGTGCGCAAAAACTTAATACCGAAAGGAAAAAAAAAAAAAAAAAATCTCCATCAGAAAAAAAACAGAAAAATTTTGCTGAAAAATTTTTTCAGGGTCTTATAAGCTTTAATGAAACTAACCTAAACTTATTTGGTTTTAATGAAATCTAACCCAAATTATAGTTTTAATGAAAACCTAACCTAACACTAACCACAAATTTATACCTAACCTAACCTAACCACAAAGTATACATACCTAACCACAAAGTATACCCAACCCAACCTAACCTAACCAACAACCACAAAGTAAAACATAACCTAACCTTAACAACAAAGTATACCAAACCTAACCTTAACACTCTTACCTAGTGAGGTGGTGGATAGCAGCGCGCGATTTCCCGTAGGAAGTGATGGAAAAATGGTGTATGGTCTGTGTGACTTGGTCACAGTCACTGTTGACGGGAGGGTGGCGTAGGCGTTTACTGCAGTGAAAACCACGTCCATTTTTGGTCAAAGACAGCTCACGCCGCAGTGATCACACTTCTTTTAATTGGTATGACACCGTGTTCTTCAAAACACTTTCGACCCTTTCTTGGTCTTTGTTAAGGTATAATTGAATGATAGTGACTTCACTTGCCTTACAACCACTACACTCCATAATTTCAACTGACTAACTGAAGGGTGATACAAATTTTAAAAGCCTAGTTTTAATTAAGAGCCCATGATTGGCTGCGGGGGAAATTATAATGGCCTTGATTGGCTATTATATTAGTGTTCCTGAGTGGCTGAAGAAAAAAAATAGTGGCTTGTCATTGGCCTAACCCTACGGCCTTGTTTGGGCTTGGTGAAAGGTGTGAAAAAAAGGTGTGAAATCTCTTGAGAAAACACAAATTTTTCCGTGTGTGGTTCCTTGACCTGCATCGTCGAGTTCCTCGCGCAGGTCACTGCCCTCGTACACCCAGTGTCAATAAAGAGTTTGATGGAGGAGGGTGTGTCTGGCTGCCCTATAGACAACAAAAGAATAATTTCAATATATACATTTTTTTTTTTTTTTTTTTTTATTTAGGCGCAAGTAGAGTAGTGGTGTACAGTATACTGACCCCCAAAAAAAAAATTTGAAATCGTGAGTTAATGGGAAACCTAACTAACCTTATAGGTTTTAATAAAAACTAACCTAACCTTAACCACAAAGTATACATTTTTTTTTATCATTTTTTTAATGGGTTTGCGCAAAATAAAACTATCTCCATTAGAACAAGCACCTATTGTAGGCCAAGAAAAAATAGTCGGTGTCTCTGAAAACGACCGCGAAAACTCTCGTCCATTATAACCTAATTTAGCTAAAGCTAAACTAAACCAAACCCCTAACCTTAACTAACCTAGCCGGCTGCTGGACGTGAGGGAGGGCTTGGCCCCGTGGTCTCTGACTGCCTGCGCTGATGGCAACGGTGGAGTTGCCCCTTATTTATTTTATCAGATCACTTTTGCCGTGATTTTGACCGAAGTAACAGATTGCCAAGAGGTTAAAGGTTATTAGAAGACGCGTTGAGTAACAATATGACAAAAGACTAGCCCCTTCATAAGGTAGTAAGCGAGATATGGCAGGGTTGATAAAACTAATCTTAACCCCCTGCAACGCTAATTCTTGTATCTTCTGCAAGGTACCCGGGTTTCATTTCGCCCACATGCCTTTTTCGCCACACCATGGAGTCATTTCGCCCACAGGTCAATTCGCCCACACTGGAGTCATTTCGCCCACACTATGGAGTCTAGGAAGTTAGGTTAATTTGTTTAATGTGTCGAGAACCCCCCCCCCGCTAGGAGGTTAGGTTAGGGTAGGTTATAAACGCGTTTTCTGACGTTCACCGCCCTGGTTCAGTCCAGTCTATACCGTTCCAGGCTGGATTGATGCTCGCTAAAAATACATCGAGACTGGCCTGTCCCATTCGTCGTTGCTATTGGCTGGGGGATCGAGTGGGCGGTCCTCCGGGCAGAAATGCACAATTTTAAAAAAAACGCGTTTTTTTATTTACTTTACTTCTTTAATAGGAAGTCAAGTTGCAGGGATGACATGAAAAAAAAGAATGAAGAAAATTTATTTCATTTAACCGTTTAAAAACACGATCTAGTCGCCGTTAGTGCAGTCGCCACTGCAATAATGTCGCAGGGGGGCATATATTACGAGTTTTAGCATCACTACAGCTCACATCACGTGCACAGTACGTAGTTTACATTATCTACATAACACTATGCTACGGTACATATCTTCAGTGACACATACAAGTCTGTAGTGATGCTAAAATTCGAATATATGGCGCTGGTGACATTAGTGCAGTGGCCACATATAGTGTTGTTGACGGTACATTAATTTCCCAAGATGTTGTTTCAGCAAATTGCTAATATTGTAATTTTTCGTGAAATTACTTAGTCTTATGGTCGGCCATCATGGTTTCATGTCTTATCAGCAGCACGAGGAGCTCCTGGTCGTCTTCCCCGCTGACGTAGTGCGCATGCGCTAGTTCTCCCCCACACTAGTCCAACCTGGTCCTGCTCATGGCCTGGCACGGCCCAGTCCGTTCCAGCCCGTCCCAAACTGCCTCGCGAAAACAGGTGGCCGCGCGGGACTAGCCGTCCAGACCGGACCAGAGCGGCCGCGAAAACGTGCTTTTAGATTGGGTAGTTTTTAGGTTAGATTTGGTTAGGTTAGGTTAGGTTAGTTAGATTTGGTTAGGTTAGGATAGGTTAGATTTGGTAGCTTGGTTAGAGTTGGTTAGGTTAGGTTATCGGTGGGTCAACCCTTGCTAGGGTAGGTTAATTTTGGTTAGGTTAGGTTTGGTTTATTTTGGTTGGCAATTTTCTCTAGATATAAGGAAATTACCCTAGAGCTAGGGAATTTACCCCCCTACACAACTCTTTAATTAAAGTGTTTCCGACGCATAAAATTTGTTCCCACCCAAAAAACCCGCATTCCCACAGGTTCCCAACTTGTTTGGGGGAAGTTTTGGGCAAAAAACTAGAAATTTACCGTCATTTCGCCCAAGGTTACTGGTGGTTCATTCCATTTCTGCCAGAGGAAGATATAGTTACATGACTCCGTGACATGGATCGTGTGGGCGAATTGACTTTAGATGGGCGAATTTACTCTTACATGTGGGCGAATTGACGTGTTGGGCGAAATGGACCGGGAACCGTCTGCAAGGCAAGGATACAGTTTAAAAAAAGGACGAGGACTGCGCGGTCATTTTCTGAGACACTGACTGCTTTTTCCTGGCCAGAAATTGGTGCTTTTTTAGATAGATTTATTTTATTTTAAGTTTATGAACCTAACCGAACCCTAACCTGAGACCTAACCTAAAGGGTGGGGAGGCTTTTGCACGCCGGAGGGTGTGTCGCATGCACTAATAGACAACTATAAATTTCTTCAATATCAATACAGTAATCCCGTTTTCCCGTCGTTCTAATATCCGTCGCGACGTTACCCGGCGCCCGCAATTCGGCTGTATTAACGCACTATCCGTCCGTGTGATGCATTTTTCCGGCGCTTATTTTCGGCGCGAGATGCACTAAATGTCTTGACGGATAATTTGGTAATAATTCGGTAATGTACTGTTCTAGCCTATTATTATTTTATTATTATTATTTATTATTATTTATTATTATTATTTTTATTATTATTTTTACTGCTACATCATTTTCGCTGGTTATGATTGGGTTCGTGGGCGGCGGAGGGCCTAGGGGGGTAGTGATGCATTATCCGGCTTTCAACGTTATCTGGCGAGGTCTTGGCTGCCATGCGCCGCAAAAACGGGAGATTACTGTAAAGTTTTAAGGGTTGTGCAGAAGTGGGTTAATACTGGCACAGTATACTAAGCAAAAAAATTTAAAATAGAAAATGTAAGTGGTAACAGCGGTAGCGACTGCGCAGTTCTCGTCCCTTATCCGGTAAAAAAAATGGACCGAAGACCGCAGTCATTTTTGAGTACATTTATGTATTGGGCAACCACCAATTTCGAGGTTTGAAAAATTTGTTTTCCTGAATAGTTTTGATGTGTTTGGAGTTGATTTGGCTCTAGTTTTTATGGGAAATCAATGCTTGTTTCCAGTGTAGGGCATGCCCGCCCGCCCTTCCCGGCCCCCCCCGCAAACCTTGCTCCATGTTACTGCCTTACCCGGGGTGCTGCCTAAGTTTGGCCGCTGACACACGCCAGTAACAAAAAAACCTTAACAAAGTCTTTCATGTCAAACCCTTTTTTCTC
>JACEEZ010022381.1:10000-12860 GCA_016584305.1 Chionoecetes opilio | reverse complement strand
CATCCTTTCCCACGAACGCCTCCCCACACAACACCTCCTCCCAAATATTTTACACATTTCTCGCCTATTGGTCTGATACGTGTGCAAACTTCTCTGGAAAGGCATAACTTTCTTGCTGCACCCATCAAGGATGCATGTGTATATACCATATCGCAAAAAAATCTATCAGAAACACCCAAATTCTTCAAGTACTATATTTATCTCTGTGTTTACGTGCTTCTGGATTAGCGCGGGAAGAGAAGACCACCTTCAGTGATGTCACCGAGCCGTGGCGCATCGTCTGCCAGTTGCCAGCAGCGTTTTTGAAGCTCGGGGAATTTACATATTTTGATTGCGGATTATTCAAAAACGGCTGACTGGATGCAAAAAGTGACAACATATTTTTGATACACTCGATAACGGCTATACTCTAACTACATAAAATCAGGAATGATGAAATGGTCTGAACAATTACTTAAAGTTATTTGTTTTAATTGCATTATAATGTGTTCTTGTAGGAATACCTCTGCTTTGTACTACTGTGCTAATGCATGTACTGTATATAAGCTGTTTCTTTTGTATTTGCTCCTGCATATGATGTATCCTCCACTTTGTTGCAATGTATTATAACTGTACATATGCTGCTTACCATAATATTTTATACTATATATATGTATATATACTATATACTTGCTTGTATATAGTATATTTGAATTTTTGTGTTGTTTTTATTTTAATTTTATTATTTATTTTGTTTGTGCTTTACTTACCTCATACTCTGGCATTTGGTATTTGTCATCTCATTTTCTCTATTTTCTGTCTAACTAACATGTATTTTTTTTCGTTTATCTCTCATATATCTCATTTTTTTCATTTTTTTGCAGGACAACAACAGGTTTGTGCTGTTTGTTACAGCATGTTAACCAATAATGCTTTGAACTTCATTTCCTTAGCAGTATCTCTTTTGCTTATTATGCTTCAAATTTTATTAGTTATATGTTGTATACATACCTTTTGTTGCCTGTTATGCCCATTGTATTATATGGTAAACACTTTTGCTTTGTTGCTTTTTGTTCTCAACATATATGCTGTGCTAGCAGCAAGGGTGCCCTCCGGGCACCTTTCTCCTAGCTCCTGCGGAGGGCTGTGGGCCTGCGGCCCACAGTGGCCGCAGTCAGTCAGTTATTTGAGATTTATTGATTGCAAGTGCAATCAAATTTGGACTGCAAAGTCAAGTCTCTATCTCGCACGGTTTAACGCTACGGGTTTTTTTAGGTTTTTTGCTTGCCACGCCCCCCGGGATCGGACAGCCCACAAAACATCTTCCATCCCCCCAATTTTGATCACGGCCAACAATTTGGATACAGTGTCAATCTGTATCTCGCGGGGTTTAGCAGCCACAGCCCGTGTTTAGGTTTTTTGCTGGCCACGCCCCCCGGGGTGGGCCCACGCCCATCAAAAATAGCCTATGTTCTCCGGGGTCATAGGATTCCAATAGGGCGGCAGGGGGGTTTTTGGGCCAATGTAGCCAGTCTATAAGAACATACAGCACACAGACAGACAGAAAAATTTTGAGATTAATTATATAATACTGCTTTGCCACACCATTTGTTAATTTTTTTAATAAAAAAATTTGGTGTGTTTTCTATCAGTGGTGCAGCATGTTTTGCAAACAATCCATTATTTCTTCTGCTATGCCTACTGTATTTTAGTTCTGCCATTAATGCTTTAAAAAGTGATTTTATGTGATTTTTGTAAATGCAAAAAACCTTATGTTTTTCCCCGCAATGCTTTACAATTTTAAAGGCACTTGTTGGTGTTGCCATGTGTTGCAGTAAGATGAAATGATCAATTTTATTTGTTGTTACAAAATTAGATATCGCAAACATTTTTCTGCAAAATTGTTACACTTAAAAATCCCTGCACTGAAAATGAAAATTTAAAAAAAACTTCGCTAACCTATTTATTCTTAAAATGTTTTTCCTTTGTCAGGGTACATCAAAAAATTAATTTTTCTATAAGGCATAGAGGAAGGAGCAATATTTTTATTTTTTGATTTACCCATCGAGTTAAAACGTTCTCTAATGCCTAGCGCTCCAATTTTTTTTCTTTTTTACCATGATCCCCGGTGAGATGGCAACACAAACGCTGTTTCAAAACAATTACAAAAGTCACCTTCCTTTTAAATCTGTTTCCCCTTGCACGTCCTGGGAGATCCTACGGGGGTGTTCCTAAGACAGAGTGGGATAAATGTTTTTTTATTTAAAAAAAAAAACGAATAAGAAAAAAGTAACAATTTAAATTTGCAAAGATATTGCGCCCCATGTTTTTTTTTTTGTAAAGACCATTATCCCTCGCCGGGTTTCCAAAACCCTTCACATAAAATCTGTACTTTTTTTAAGGTCCCATTGATATTATTACAGAAAAAGTGTCATCAAAACCCAAACTATATTTTTGCTCATGAGTACTATTTTTCCCCAGAAAATCAATAAATCCTTGGGGGCATACCCCGGGGTCTTCGCCTAGCCCCCATGGGAAGTCACTCCATGAGTCACTACGCGCGAGTCCAATGCAGGCCCCCTTCCCATACCAAGAAACTCTAGGAGGAGGAACATAAACTTGCCCCAGCACGACCCTTGTGGGTGCCTCTATTTCTTCCCCAGTTTGTCTCTTCAGTACAACCCGGGGGGAAAAGGACTTTTCAGGTAGCGTGCCATGGCATAGCTGGGGTTTTGCGATGACGGACATTGCAAAAAACCCAACACAAAACCACAAAAAACACCACCACACACACACACACCCCCAACACCCCCCCCTCACCCGCGCGATGGTCGGTTTGAGAGCGTGCTGGCCCACTTTTTTGTATAAGCGGTTCAAATCC
>JACEEZ010022381.1:0-5000 GCA_016584305.1 Chionoecetes opilio | reverse complement strand
TCTTTTACCATTGTCCTTGATGTTGTCTAGGAATTAAGGAACATTTCATAGAATTTTTTTGTAAAACAGTTTACTGTATGGACCGTGACGATTTTTAATTACCCGGTTTGAGTTTGTTATGTTATTATTTATGATTGCTTGAAATTAAGTGTAACTAACTGATATTGTGGTCAAGAAACACTTACTTACTTACTTACTGTGTGTGTTTATGTTTGTGTATGTGTGTGTGTGTGTGTGCGTGTGGTGTGTGTGTGGTGTGTGTGTGTGTGTGTGTGTGTGTGTGTGTGTGTGTGTGCGTGCGTGTTTGTAAGTGTGTGTGCGTGTGGGGGTGTGTATATGAATGTTATTTACCATATGGTCTTGTCCACGCTAGTCGAACTAACGAACGCCAGTTTCACCCTCACGTTGCGAACTTGGAGCTCATTATTATCGATCTTTTGGTAGTACTGGGACCTCACACACCACACATCCCGATCCCGTTGCTCAAAGGAGATAACAACCGCCCAAATTTGTCATTCAAAAATCCCCTTGAGCAGTGAGGATTCAAACAGGCTAACCACAGATTGGCAGGCTAACGCTCTAATTACTTGACCATCGTGGCGGTGTGTGGTGTGTTGTGTGTGTGTGTGTGTGTGTGTGTGTGTGTGTGTGTGTGTGTGTGTGTGTGTGTTTACCTAGTTGTATTTACCTAGTATTTACCTTGTATTTTACGGGGCCTGAGCTAGACTCTTATGGTCTCGGATCCGCATCTACATTTTATTTTACTTCATTATTGCTTGTTGGCCAAACCCAACAAGTCCGGGAGGCAGGACACAACCCCCGGCTAAAAGTGGTACCCATTCACTGCTAGCGGACAGGGCTCGGGCTTTACAGCAATCGCTCACACCCATTTCTTTTCTTTGCATATGTATGTTAATGGTTCATTCCAAACACCTAAACCATATAAAAAGTAATTGATTTACATACTTTATTTACGTAAAAAACACGACTTTTGCAAAAAGCGTGATGAAAAAATTCAGACCCATTCCAGCCGCCGCGCGAATATTGGTGATGACGTCACGGAGGGTCGACAATATGCATCAAATAACCTTCCCTCACCCGACGCACAAACCTTCTCCACACCATTACCTCTGCCGTATCGGTCGAAAACGTGTGCTAAGCTCTTTGGAAAGGCACAACTTTCCTGCTGCACACGTAAAGGATGCAAGTATATACTACCATATGGCAAAACAAATCCAGCACTAACACCCAACTTTCTTCAAGTACTATATTTATGGTTTGTGTTTACATGCTTCTGGCTTGCCGGCGGGAAAGGGATGCCTTCAGGGACATCATCGAGTCATGGTACTGCTAGTCCTCAGGGGGGAGATGCTCGAAAGAGTTACGGGGCCGTAAGTATTAATCTATGAGGCTTTTACCTCGTAGCGCCTCTACGGGTGATGCTCAAACCGTTTTCTCCCTTGCTACGGGACCGTGAGGCTAAGAATGGTCGGCACCATCCTTAACTCCCTACGGAAGTGAGATTTGAAGGGACTAGACATCAACAAACAACAAAATACAAGTTGTATCACTATATTTTATGTTTATTGTGTATTATAGAGCCATTCATGCTTACCTGTTTGAAATGTGATGTGTTTATTGCATCATTGACTCCATATATATCATATTTAACATACAATACCTATACGTGTAATAAATTCATATTAGGGCAAACCTAATATATTATATATATATATATATATATATATATATATATATATATATATATATATATATTATATATATATATATATATATATATATATAATATATATATATATATATATATATATATTTATATATATATATATATATATATATATCGGTCGACTTCTTGAATCAAAACGTATAGTTCATCATACAAGTTTGGCCGCTATAATGATGCGGTTGTGGTGGTGTCAAATGTCTGACGTACACACGCACACACACACTGTAACAGTCTGGCGGCATTTGAAGTGTCTCTTTAAATTTATTTATCGGGCTCCCTGACAGCTGAGAGCAAGGCGATTGGCCAGATAAGGCCGCGTTCATGCGAGGCGCTGCTCTGTGATTGGTCAGCAGAATTTCCCTACACATATCCCTAGAATATCCCTAATATTCCCCACCCAGAGGCCACCGATCACCGTACGGGAGTGACGGCTCGGTACGAGCATCAACTCAGCCCACCCTCGTAAGGTTATTGTAGCCATACACTCATAAGTTGTCCCTTACGAGGGGTTTTCGAGCATCCCTGCCAGGAGCGTTTTGGGAGCTTGGGGAGTTACATACTTTTATTGCGGATTATTTGAAAAACGGCTGACTGGAAGCAAAACGTGACAACATATTGCTGCTACACTCGATAATGACTATATTTTGATTACCTTAAATCAGGAATGATGAAATGATCGGGACGATTACTTTAAGGAGACCGCCATCTTTTACCACCCGCTTTTTCCGTGTGTTTGTGTGTGTGTGTGTGTGTGTGTGTGTGTGTGTGTGTTGTGTGTGTGTGTGTGTGTGTGTGTGTGTGTGTGTGTGTGTGTTGTGTGTGTTGTGTGTGTGGTGTGTGTGTGTGGTGTGTGTGGTGTGTGTGTGTGTGTGTGTGTGTGTGTGTGTGTGTGTGGTGTGTGCGTGTTTGTGTGTGTGTGTGTTTTGTGTCATTCTTATGTCAAATTCATTAATATCATGGATATAACATAAGAAATTTTGATTTGTTATACTGTATTAACACTAATTGAAATCATTAAAATATTTGAGACCAATCGCGTACTTATAGTCACCCGTAACGAGCCAACTTTTCTTGATAACCGCCATAAATATAATTTAGCAATAGGGCGATATTAATGGAACTTCTTGGACGATATAAATTATGTTGGCTAATTTGCAGATATTCATATGACACTAAAGTGATATACATCGACGGAAAATATTAGCTAATGAATATAAAAAGATATACCTACAGGCAATATATTGAAAAATGTTAAAATATTTATACTTAAATATTATATGATAGTTCTCAGGCAGAAGAGGTAGTTGAATATTCAATTTATCTTTCCCACCCGGAGGATAACACTGGTGGCGCTGCTTTCATTAGTAGTACGCTCGTCTTACCAACAAGATAGACATGAGTCTATTTCCCCGGTTTTTCAACGGTACTCTTAGGTAAGGCATTTTACATCAACCTGAAACAATGTTCCTAGATGTAAGAATAACTTGTGCTTGCGTTCTGGGGAAATGGTAAAATGTTTAATGCTTTTTGTCTGCCATTATAACCCCTGATGTGGGAGTCGATAGATGTAGAGACCAAGCCTTCCGTTGGATGGTGCATAGGTAGCAGCCTCGTATCTGCAACAAGAGAGCTCTAATTTAATTAATAGTCGTCCCAATATCCTCAGGCAAGATTTGTATACTATAGCCTATTCCTACCGATAACTGAAATTAGTAAGCAGATTATAAGAACGGCAAGTCTCCGCTTACTACGTAAAATAGTTAGTATATAGCTATGTATAGCAATATAATCAATATATAGTCGTTAGACATATATTCCTACACCTTTTTTTTCATTATGTAATGCATGAAGAACTCTAAAGTCTACCTTTAGGTTTGATTGTGTATATTTTCAGAATCTTTCGTCAGCTGGCGACCCCTGGTCGACCCGACTATACATCACTGAAGTATTAATTGGCACTGAAGGTTATGTGTTTTGTCGTGTATTTGTGTATACATGCTTTGAAATACATCATTAGAGTACTTGGAAATTATAATATTATTTAGGTTTGTAATGTAATGTAATGTAATGCATTTTTTGTTAGTTATTGGGTACCATTCTTGTGAATCTAAATTTTATCTACTTGATTAACTATATACTCTGATTACTATAACAATTACGCATATATAAATCATAAAGCATAGCTATATGCTCTGATTATTATATATATCACTCGCTTCACAAAACTGTACAAAAGTGTTCACTATCTGTCATTCATGATAAGTGATATTTTAATCCACAAACACTAAATACTTGACAGCTTCCTGCTTCTTAACAGCGATGTTCTCTTATAGCCTCGTCACCATGCAGTGTTATTTGTATTATATTTCTAAATATTTGATTGATTTGAGAATGACATGGAATTCGTCTTGATATTTTTTCCCCTTGATCAAACAATTCCGTGTCAAAATGTGCAAATATGATTTTCTCTGGAAAAAAATTGTTATTGACATAAACTGTACATGTATCAGACGTATCGCAGCAAAAATGTTAAGCACCAATCATAGAAAGCAGAGTTATTATCTTTTAATCTTGGATAACCTCTACAATACAAAACATGGCATGCGTCACGAATATATCTATAATAATATAAGCGAAAGTGTGTCTGTGTGTGTGTGTGTGTGTGTTGTGTGTGTGTGTGTGTCTGTGTGTGTGAGTGTGTGTCCGCGCTAAGTTCCGCCCCCCGTGGCACAATCTTATCATATGGCACAGTTTTGGAACCAGCTCGACCAGGGGCACATTATAAGCCCACTCACTTATGGGTTGATCCGATCACTTTTTCTTTCTTTTTTTTAGTAGCCTATTAGCGAGAATTGTGAGTAAAAAAAATGTGGGTTGCGAGAATTGAGGAAACCTTGATGTAGGGTGATGGGTAATGGGTGAGTGAATGGGTGGGGTGATGGGTAATGGGTGTGGGGTGATGGGTGAGTGAATGGGTGGGGAGTGATGGGTTGGGGGTGATGGGTGATGGGTGAGGGAATAGGTGGGGGGTAATGGGTAATGGGTGAGTGAATGGGTGTGTGGTGATGGTAATGGGTGAGTGAATGGGTGGGGGGTAATGGGTTGGGGGTGATGGGTGATGGGTGGGATAGGTGGGGGGTGATGGTAATGGGTGAGTGAAGGTGTGGGTGATGGGTGAGTGAAGGGTGGGGGTGATGGTAATGGGTGAGTGAATGGTGGGGTTGGGTAAGGGTGGTGAATGGGTTGTGATGGG
>JACEEZ010022380.1:0-15496 GCA_016584305.1 Chionoecetes opilio | reverse complement strand
CCACAGGGCTCAAGACAACAAACAAACCATGGAACACATTGCAAGCAAGCAAGGGACACACCGCTACACTCGACCAAGCAAATTAAGAGTTAAATCGCGACAAAGGATGCAAACAAAGGAACACACCGTCACACAAGCTCCCAATGTACCAGCCAAACAAAGAAACACGTCTCAAATCCTCAAGGCGCAAGGAAAACGGAGAGCCTCACCAGTCACAAAGACAGAGGCTGGAAACCCCTTGGCGGCCGTCCTGGAATATATCACATAAGTCTTGCACGCCCCCAGCTGCCCTCCTCACCCCAGCCCCACGCACACCTGAGCAAGCGCCAGGGCCTCACAGGGACGTGGCAGGCACAGCAGGGCGTAACGTGGGGACTGTTGCAAGTAGGTTCATACAGACACCCTCCAGGGCCTGCCGGGCCTGCGCTCTGACTGTGTCCGTCACGATTTCTCTGTTTCCCCTGCCTCTGCTGCTGCTGCTTCTGTTCCTTTGCTGACGCCGCTGCATATACTTCAGGGATGCAAGGTCAGTGGCGATTATGTTTGCTTCCGTGAAAATAGACTACTTCTACTGCTACTATTACTACTTTTTTCTTCTTCTATTACTACTCTACTACTACTACTACTACTACTACTACTACTACTACTACTACTACTACTACTAGGGAGCTATAAAGGTATTATAAGGATGATTATTTAGATATGGCGTGTATAGTTTTTTTCTTCCCTTAGTCTTCTGCTGTATTGTATTAATAGTGGTAGTTAATATTCTTCAATTTCATATTCTTTTCTTCCCCTGTAGTAGTGGTAGTTGAAATAGGTATTATTATTTTTATTTTTATTTAAATGATCATTATTGGTATTATTATTGATATTGATATTACTAGTCACCCTGCCGCAATTCCATAACTGCCATATGCCGCAATTCTGCATTTTGAACAGTCTAGGAACTCTCTATTTTCGAGGCATCTGGAGACGGGTTCCTGGGGGGTCCACACTTCTTTTCAAATGCAGTATTTCTCTTAAGTACAATTTTTCACTTACTACAACTTATGATGAATTCGTAGTTCGCGGTTTTTTTTAGGTAGATAGTGTTAGCGATAGTGGTAGTAGTGATAGTAGTAGTAGTAGTAGTAGTAGTAGTAGTAGTATTGGCATTGATAATGGTGATGGTGGTACTAAGAACGCTTAGTGTGTATGTTAGTTTGTCTGTCATCAACGAATTTGACCAAAAGGAGGTCAAACTTCGGATCGGAACAAATACCATTTAATACGGAATAATTAAGAAGGGATATATATATATATATATATATATATTAGGGTGGTCCTTAAAAACAAAAGTTGGAATTGTTTTGTTCCTAACCCGGGAATTTGTTACCATTCAAGTGGAAATCACCCTGAAATTTTTTTATGGAATTCGGCTCGTAGGAAGATGTTGCACACATGACCCGAAGTTTTCCCTCTGTGACTCGTTCGACTGGTCATGGTGTTATTGGAACATACTCCATTTCCTCCTCCTATTTTCACAATATTTTCCTTCCGAATTCGATTCTACTTGTCACAAATTAAGTTCTGAACATATTCTCCTTTCTTTTTCAGTTTGATATGGCGACTAGGAGCAAAGATTTTCTTGTGGTTCCCCAAACGGAGGTAATTGGCTCCAAACTCCCTTCCAACAGAGAGGTTCTCGGGTCGTTCTCCACCGCCTACAGCTAAAAAAGATGACTCTCCGCGATGTCACGCTGGCCGTGACCCCCATGGTGGCTCAGTTTTGGGATATGGCGCGGATCCCAATGATCCGAAAAGACAACATTGTCACCAAGATTGAGAAGCTCCATCGGGAGTACGAGCTCCTCAAGAAAGGTCGCTATCGGCGATCGGAGGCTCAAATCTCGAAAGAAAAGGATTTTGAGGTACTTCTCGACAACCTCTTCGACGTGGCACACGGGAATGCGCTGACCATGATGACCAACCAGGAGGACAAGAGTTCCTCCTCGCCCAACGGGAGCCAGGAGGGTCGAGGAAGGATGGGCGGCGTCGATTCCGTCCTTGCTGCTCAGGAGACGAGGCAATCTCTTCGCTTGGAAAAGGCCGCTGCTTTCTCCGCCCGCAAACAAGAAGAGGCTGCCGCTTCCTCATCTGTGGCGCAGCTCGAGTCCTCGCCGTCGTCCAGCTCCAACACTTCAGCTGTTGTCTCAGATGAAGAATACGGAGCAGTTGGAGGAGCGAGTCCTGCGAAGCGGGCGAAACGGGCCACGAAGAACATCGTCTCTCCAGCACTGGCGGCCACGCTGGATCGAACCAAGCTGACCGATCGTTCCGCGACATACGTGCTGACTGAAGCAGTGAAGCCGCACGTTGCCTAGGCCAGAACGTCGAAGAGCTCAACATCAACCGCTCATCCATCCGACGCCAACGCTTGAAACATCGTGCGGCCATGGCCTCAAAGATCAGAGAGGAGTTTCGGTCAGGAACTCCGCTGGTGGTCCACTGGGATGGCAAGCTCGTGATGGACCTGACCACGAAAGAACATGTGGACCGTCTCCCGATCATCATTTCCGGGATTGGAGGCGCCCAACTGCTCGCCGTCGCCAAGTTGGGCAGTGGCACGGGAGAGAGCATGGCGGCAGCGGTGGTCTCGGCCCTGGAGACATGGGGAGTCGCGGATCAGGTAGTCGGGATGTCCTTCGACACCACGGCATCCAACACCGGCCGCAGAAACGGGGCCTGTTTTCCTCATCGAACAGAAAATGGGGAAAGACCTGCTGCATTTCGCCTGTCGTCACCATATCCTGGAGCTGGTGGTACATGCGGTGTTCGTCCGTGTTCTTGGTGTTCCTCATCGCCCGAGCATCTGCTCTTCAAACGCTTCCAAACCTCATGGGAGAGCATCGACCGAGAGGACTTCGGCACGGGAATCATGGTGGAGGAAGTGGCGACTGTTCTAGAGGACGTCAAGGATAGGCTCTTCGATGGACTCTTCAAGTCCTTCAAGAGCGTGAGGACCTTCGCGATGACTACCGGGAATTGGTCAAACTTGTCATCATTTTCCTCGGTGGTGCCCCTCCCGGTGGAATTCGATTCCTTGCTCCTGGAGCAATGCACCAGGCCAGATGGATGTCAAAAGTCCTCTACTCCTTCAAGATTTGGATGTTCCGGGGCCAGTTCGCTTGACGAAGAAGGAGGAGCGTGGACTCCAGCGGTTGTGCCTCTTCGTCGTCCGAGTCTACGCAAAGGCCTGGATTGAGGCTTCTTTCTCGGTTCAAGCCCCCCGACTCGACCTCGAACTCATCAAGGCCCTCGGCACCTACGACAAGATCGACCCTGAGATCGGAGACGTCGCGCTGTCGAAACTGTCAAGCCATCTGTGGTACGTGTCAGAAGAACTGGTTGGGCTGTCCTTCTTCGACTCCGACGTGTCCTGCGAGACCAAAAACGCCATGGTTACGGCCCTACGACGAGAGGAATTTGACGGAGAGGACACGGCTCCGAAAAGAGTCACGCTTCCAAAGAAGTCGGTCCGAGATCTCCACCTGGAAGACTTCGTCAGTGGACGTACTCTCCACTTCTTCCGGAAGCTACACCTGGGTGAGGCCTTCCTCGATCTGCCACCGGACTCGTGGCAGATGGACGAGGGGTTCCAGCGGTCCTCTCAGATCGTCCGGAACCTCGCTGTGGTGAATGACCACGCGGAAAGAGGAGTTGCGCTCATCCAAGAGTTCAACGGATCCCTCACAAAGGATGAGGAGCAGCTTCAGTTCCTCCTTCAAGTGGTGGCGGACCACCGGAAGGCCTTCCCGGACCCGTGGAAGCGCACCCTGGCCCACACCAGGCCACAGTGAGGAGCCCCGGGAAGCACGATACCCCGCCTTCGAGCGGCTAATACCTCAACTGAGGGGGGACCTGGAGCCAGGGCCAGGGTGAAATTGGAGGAGGCGTGTGCACACATCTTTTCGTGAACCGATTCGGCTGAAATTTACTCACATAGTATTTTCATAACATAGAACATATATCCGGGTTAGGAACATAAAGTTTCTCAAATTAAATTTTACATACATACTAAGGACCCACCCTAATATATATATATATATATATATATATATATATATTTTATAAAATATATATATATATATATATATATATATATATATATATAATTTTCACAAGTCTTTTTCTTTCTTTTTATTTAATTCTTGGTTCAATTTTGGGCCGAACCAAAAATACAAGTTTGTCCTTTTCTTTTAGGCGGAGGAAGAGTTGGGTCAGGTAAAGGCAATCTGGAGAGAGAGAGAGAGAGAGAGAGAGAGAGAGAGAGAGAGAGAGAGAGAGAGAGAGAGAGAGAGAGAGAGAGAGAGAGAGAGAGGGAGGGAGGGAGGGAGGGAGGGAGGGAGGGAGGGGGAGGGAGAGGGAGAGAGGGAGAGGGAGAGGGAGAGAGAGAGAGAGAGAGAGAATTCTTATTCACAATTTGTTACATCTATAATAATATAAGCGAAAGTGTGTCTGTCTGTCTGTCTGTCTGTGTGTGTGTGTGTGTGTGTGTGTGTGTGTGGTATAGGTTCCGACCCCCGTGGCGCAATCACCTCATATGGCACATTTTTGGAACCGGGTTGACCAGGGGAAGGTCATAAGCCCACTTATGAGATGATTCGATCACTTTTTTTCTTCTTTTTTTTAGCAGCCTATTAGCGATAATTGTGAAAAAAAAAGTGGGTTGCGAGAATTGAGGAAACCTTGATGTAGGGTGATGGGTAATGGGTGAGTGAATGGGTGGGGTGATGGGTAATAGGTGTGGGGTGATGGGTGAGTGAATGGGTGGGGGGTGATGGGTTGGGGGGATGGTGATGGGTGAGGGAATAGGGGGGGTGATGGGTAATGGAAAATATAAGCGAAAGTGTGTCTGTCTGTCTGTCTGTTGTGTGTGTGTGTGTGTGTGTGTGGTCTGGTATAGGTTCCGCCCCCGTAGCGCAATCACCTCATATGGCACATTTTTGGAACCGGGTTGACCAGGGGAAGGTTTTAAGCCAATTATGAGATGATCCGATAACTTTTTTTTTTTTTTAGCAGCCTATTAGCGATAATTGTGAAAAAAAAGTGGGTTGCGAGAATTGAGGAAACCTGATGTAAGGTGATGGGTAAGGGGTGAGTGAATGGGTGGGGTGATGGGTAATGGGTGTGGGGTGATGGGTGAGTGAATGGGTGGGGGGTGATGGGTGATGGGTGAGGGAATAGGTGGGGGGTGAGTGAATGGGTGTGTGGTGATGGGTAATGGGTGAGTGAATGGGTGGGGGGTGATGGGTAATGGGTGAGTGAATGGGTGGGGGGTGATGGGTAATGGGTGAGTGAATGGGTGGGGGTAATACATACATTTCTACATCCATGATTTCAGGAAAGTTAGATGGGGCTATCTGGAGAGTCCGTGTTTGGTGGGCCGAAGGCCCACCAAACACAGGTGGTGGGCCGAAGGCCCACCACCAATAGCCCTCCGCAGGAGCTAGCCAAAAAGTCCGCCCGGAGGGTGGCTTTGCGGCTAGTATTATCATAAAGAAACTGAAGCATAACGACATAGACGTGATGAGATTAAATGTTATGACGCTTTTCTGTGCCGCTCTCCCTGTCTTTGTTGCGGGTGTGAGGTTCAAGTATCTGCGTGTATTACAAAGGAACATATTTAATTTGCTTCATCATATTTCATCCGGAGGGGAAAAGATAACTGAATAATAAAACTTCATTTAATTAAAATAGCATAATAAGTCTGCGTTATCTCATTCAGTTTTAGTGTTATTATTATAATGATTGAGGACGGAAATACTCTAAATTTTACGATAGTGTGTGTAATGAGATCGTAGTTAAGTACATTTTTTGAAGGTCTTATGAGGACTTTTTTGGAGAAGAAGCATTACTTAGTCTCCTGCTAGCTTACCCTCACGCCATCCTGAATTGCTGGTATATACACGCAGGGACGTTTGGGACAGTGTGTGTGTGTGTGTGTGTGTGTGTGTGTGTGTGTGTGTGTGTGTGTGTGTGTGTGTGTGTGTGTGTGTGTTTTAGTGTGTATTAATTCGAATGTAGAGGAAGATGAGGTAGCATAGAGGTAGGTTTATTATCATTCTCACATTCCCTATCTTTCTCGCCACTTTTACTGTCTCTCCACGCCTCTCTCTCCCTCCCTCCTTTCCTCCCTCCCTCCTCCTTCCCTCCTTCCCTCTCTCTCTCCATCTCTCCTCCCTCCCTCTCACCTCCCCTCCCTCCCTCCCTCCTCCCTCCCTCCCTCTCTCCTGCCCTCCCTCTCTCTTGCCCTCCCTCTCTCCTCACACCAGTATGTAAATGTGTAACTATTGTACTTGTAGGAACATGTAAAGCAATACGATGTTGTAAGCATACAACCTTGAAACCCTTAATTTTTTCNACACAGGCACGTATACGAAATTTTCACTCCACATTTTGAATTTTTACATTTTGGGACCCTTGAAATTGACCTGACATGATTAAATGTCATATTGCATATTGGCAAGGTTTGAATCACGTGTAAGCTCCTCAATTGCCCATCAAACAATACTAATTAATGATCGGCGAGTTTCAGTTTCCTCCGAAAACAAAAATATTCAGATTATACTTTTTGTCATGGCCATTAGTCTTTGGATGGGCGGTGGTGGTGGTGGTGGTGGAGGAAGAGGTGGGTGATGGAAGAGAAAAAAGATGTAGAACAAGGTTGTGGGAGTGCAAGGGGGGAGAGAGGGAAAGAGTGGAGCCGATGTGATATGGTGGAAGGGAGTGGGATGGAGTACTTCAGGCTACGAGAGAGAAGAGTGAGAGGAGGTGGAGGAAGATGGAGTAGAAGGAAGTGCGTAAGGTTTCAAGAGAAGATGGATGGAGCTAGTGGAAAAAGATTGAGTGGAATGGAAGGGAGTGCTTCAGGATGGGAGACGAGATGGAGTGATTTGATAGAAGTGCGTCAGGGTGCGAGAGGAGTGTGGAGTGGAATGGAAGGGAGTGGTCTGGAGTGTGTTAGGATGTTTCCTTTATGAACACCTGAATCCTGTTTTAATTACCGCCACTCTCAGGTGTGTTTTAGGCGCATAGATTTGCATAATTATGGTTGTTGACGCTGCGTTTTTGAACTTTTAATATTTTGGCCAAATGTTATCATATTTCTAGCTCTACCTCGCCCCACAAATGTATCCGCTGTACGTTATGTTCCTCTATTTGGTCAAGGTTATAATATTTGTTATAATGCAGAGTTAATGCACGTAACTCGTTGCTATCCCGATTTTCGTAATGCGTTGGTTGATCCTATTTACGTAATGAGTTGATATCTCGATGTATTCATGTCGTGAATATTTCTTATTTATGTAGCCTCTATATTTAGATTTACGCAACTATCCCGTTCACCTTTCATCAATTAACATTTGAAGTAATTTTGACCCCCCTTCCACACACACACACCCCACACCCCCACACACACCACACACACACACACACACACCCCACACACACACAACACACACACACACAACACACACACACACACCAAAACACCCCCCACACCCCACGTAATCTTTATCCCGTCGCCTGAAAAACATTTTTTTTTTTAAAGGCATTTTGTATACTACTTCGACAAATAGACACACGAGAAAATCAATACCTAATGAAAATCATAAGTTCAGTGGGTTTGGGAGGAAACGCATGTATTTACCCTTCGACGGAATTTTAAAGAAACTAGGCGAACAAAATAATAGACATTTAAGATGAATAGACCACGGGGGGGGGGGGGGGGGGGGGGTGGGGGGGGGGGGGGGGGCATCTAGTGAGCGCAATACCTCCGCCGAATATTTCACAAATATATAATATTATAATTGCATCAGTATGAGCGCATACTCGGCCCGAATAAAATTCACAATTGGTGCCATGGCCAAAAAGTGTCAAATAGATTTCATCCCAAAAATTTAAAAAACTTTTCCTTATACCAAATAGACTTGGCTTATTACCGAGTTGTGTCCCAAAATTCTATTTCCAAAATTTTTTTAAAAAATCCTGTACACTAACAGACAGACAGACAGACAGACAGACAGATCGGGGTGAAAACATAACCCCTCCAACTTCGTTGGCGGAGGTAACAACAAGTCTCAACCGTTGTGAGCAGCTTTGTGACGGCGCCAGACACAGCTCACTTAGGTGCACTCATTCTTGATTGGTTGTGATTAGCCGGCCATTGGTTGCGATTAGCCGGCCATTGGTTGTGATTAGCCGGCCATTGGTTGTGATTAGCCGGCCAATGGTTGTGATTAGCGGGCCATTGGTTGTGATTAGCCGGCCATTGATTGTGATTAGCCGGCCATTGGTTGTGATTAGCCGGCCATTGGTTGTGATTAGCCCCCATTGGTTGTGTTTAAAGCCGGCCTTTTGGTTGATTAACGGCCTTTGGTTTGTGATTAGCGGCCATTTTTTTTGGATTACCCGGCCTTTGGGTTTTGTGTTTACCCGGCCATTGGTTGTGATTAAAGGGCCAAGGTTTATTACCCGACCAATGGTTGTGATTACCCCGGCCCATTGGTTGTGATTAGCGGCCAGGGGTTGTATTAACGGCCATTGGTTGGTGTTTAGCCGGCCATGATTGTGATTAGGGGCCCAGGGGGTTTGGATTACCGGGCCATTGATTGTGATTAGCCGGCCATTGGTGTGATAGCGGCCATTGGTTGGATTAGCCGGCCATTGGTTGTGATTAGCCGGCCTTTGGGTTTGTGAGTAGCCGGCCCATTTTTTGTGATTACCCGGCCATTGATTGTGATTACCCGGCCCCTTTGGTTGGGGATTACCCGGCCAATTTGTGGATAGCCGGCCAACATGGGTGTGATTACCCGGCCATTTTTGTGATTAGCCCGGCCTTTGGTTGTGATTACCCGGGCCATTGTTTGTGATTACCCCGGCCATTGGTTTTGTGATTACCCGGTTTTTGGGTTTTGGATTACCCCGACCTTTTGGGGTTTGATTAGCCGGCCAGGTTGTGATTCCCCGGCCATTTTTGGATTAGCCGCCCGGGGTTGGTTTAGCCGGCCATTGTTGTGTTTAACCGGCCTTTGGTGTGGATTAGCCCCACGGTTGTGATTAGCCGGCCTTTGGTTGTATTAGCCGGCCATTGGTTGTGATTACCCGGCCATTGGTTGGATAGCCCCCCATTGGTTGTGATTAGGGCCTTTGGTTGTGATTACCCGGGCCAAAGGTTTTTTGTGATTAGCCCCCCCAATGGTTTTGATTAGCCGGCCTTTGGTTGTGAATTAACCCCATTTTTTGTGATTACCCGGCCAGGGGTTGTGTTTAGCGGCCCCCATTGGTTGTGATTACCCCCGCCATTGGTTGGTTTTAGCCGCCATGGTTGTGATTAGGGGGGTTTATTACCCGGCCCAAAAAGGTTTTATAGCGCCAAGGTTTTTGATTAGCCGGCCATTGCCTTTTTTTTTTTTTTGTTTAGCCGGATCTTGGTTGTGATTACCCGGGCCCATTGGTTGTGATTAAACCCGGCCATTATGTGTTTTAGCCGGCCTTTGGTGTAATTACCCGGCCAATGGGTGTGATTACCCGGCCAATTTTTTGTGATTACCCGGCCTTTGGTTTCATTAGCCGGCCCAATGGTTTTTGATTGCCGGCCAAGGGTTGTGATTAGCCCGGCCAAGGGTTGTGTTTAAACCGGCCATGGTTGTGATTAGCCGGCCTTTGGGTTTTGCGATTAGCCGGCCATTGGTTGTGTTTACCGGCCTTTGTTTTGTGTTTAGCCGGCCTTTTGGTTGTTTTTAGCCGGCCCCATTGGTTGTGATTAGCGGCCCCATTGGTTGTGATTAGCCGGCCAAGGGGTGTGATTACCCCCGGTTTTGGGGGGATTAGCCCGGCCCAAAGTTGTGATTCCCCGGTTGTGATTACCCGGCCAATGGTTGTATTAGCCGGCCATTGGTTTGTGATTTCCGGCCATTGGTTGTGATAAGCCGGCCATTGATTGTGTTTAGCCCCGGCCATTGGTTGGATTAGCCGGCCATTGGTTGTGATTGGCCGGCCTTTGGTTGTGTTTAGCCCGGCCATTGGTTGGGGTTTAGCCGGCCATTGGTTGTTTAGCGGCCAATGGTTGTGATTACCCGGCCCCATTATTGTGTTAGCCCGGCCAATGGTTGTGATTACCCGGGCCCAAATTTTGGCTTTTTATTGGGGCCCCCAAGGTTGTGATTAGCCTCCCCATTGGTTGGTTTTTAGCGGCCTTTGGTTGGTTTAGCGGCCTTTGGTTTTGTGATTAGCCGGCCAGGGTTGTGATTACCCGGCCCTTTGGGTTGTGATTAGCCGAGATTGCCGGCGGTAAGGCAGCCCGGGATTACCCTTATTCTGTCACGAGAAAACAAAAAGTTATGTATGCCTGGGTTTGTGTTGTGTTGAAATGGGGGCTTGTAGACAAAACCATAAGGCTTTTGTAATTATGTCTCTAATATGATTGTTAGGGTAAGGAACACCACACCACACACCCCACCACACACACCAACACACACACACACAACACACACACACACACACACTTTAACCCCCCCAAACCACACACAAGACACACACACCACACCACACACAAAAACCCCACATGCACACACACCCCCTGTAGTATATTCTATTCTTCCCCTTTTTCCCCTACCTTTCTAAAAAATTTTCCCCCTCGGGCCCCCAGACAGACTCAACAGAGGATGATTGCCTGGGATCGAGAGGAAACATTGGTTGTGTCCAATACTAACCCCTCAGTGGAAGACCTTGTGAGTGTAACAACCAGCACGCCAAGCAAAGGGAGTCTCTGCACAAGTAAACCACAATTTCCCTTTTAATTATGGCCTTGCCTGGTTAAGTGCAACAGTGGAGGAGTAGAGGATGTTCCCGGGAGAATGAATCCCGTGACTTTTCCGGATAGACCTTAGTGCTGTAGAATGTAAAGAAATCAACTTCACTATGACTTAAAAGGGGGAAAAAATTAACGTTACCGAGAAACCTAGTTTACAGCTGGCCACTGCCGATGCAATTTTATTTCTTAAAGATAGGAAAAAAAAGCAATTTTTTCATAAAAAACAGTTGTTGTACTCCAAAATGGGTAAAGACATTTGTGTTCATGTAAATTACCCCAAAAAAAAATGTAGTGATTGCTCTTAAAGAGAGAGAACAAAAAGAGAAGAAGTGTACCAACGAGCAAAAAGGGAAATGAAAATGGCCTTTTATAAAAGGCATGTAATTTAAAGTAGTCAAGAAAAGCCCTGTTGGCGGTGCCGCGTATAAAAGAACAGTCTTTCCTTCAAAGAGACACATCGCCACAAGGCCTGGCACGCGAAACAGAAGCGTCCCTTTTTGGATAAAGGCCAAAGGATAAATGGAAGCAAAGGGAGAGGGGAAAAAAGGAAACAGATCGCCAGGGGGTGGGAAAAGTAGGCAGCTAGACGAGGCAGAACACCCCAGGGCTCAAAACAACAAACAAACCATGGAACAAATTGCAAGCAAGCAAGGGACAACTGCCCTACACCGGACCAAGCCAAATTAAAAGTTTAAAACGCGACAAAGGATGCAACAAAGGAACACACCGTCACACACGCTCTCAATGTACCAGCCAAACAAAAAAAACAGTCTCAAAACCTCAAGGGGCAAGGAAAACGGAGAGCTTTCCCCATCCCAAAAAAGACAGGAGGCTGGAAACCCCTTGGCGTCCGTCCTGGGGAAAAATCACAGGAGTCTTTCACGCCCCAGCCGCCCCCCTCACCAAGCCCCACGCACACCGAGCAAGCGCCGGGCCCCCCAGGGACGGGGCCCCACAGCAGGGGCGTACGTTGGGGCTGTGTCGCAAGTAGGTTATACAGACACCCTCCAGGGCCGCCGGACTGGCTTGACTGTGACCGTCACGATTTTTTGTTTCCCCTGCCTCTGCGCTGTACTTTTGTTCCTTTGCGAGCCGCTGCTATACTTCAGGGATGCAAGGTAGTGGCGATTATGTTTTTTTCCCGGAAAATAGACTTTTACTGTAATTACTACTTTTTTTTCTTCTATTATACTCTACTCTACTACTACTATACTACTACTAATATAATACTACTATACTACTACTACTACTACTTCTAGGGAGCTATAAAAGGTATTATAAGGATGATTATTTGATTGGCCCTGTATAGTTTTTTCCCCTTAGTCTTCTGCGTTTGTATTAAAGTGGATTAATATTTCAATTTCTATTTTTTTCTTCCCCCGTAGTATGGGTAGTTTAAAAAAAGGGATTTTTATTTTTATTTTTTTTTAAAAGTCATTTTTTGGTATTTATTGAATGATATTTCTAGTCACCCCGCCCCAAAAACCATAACAGCCATATGCCGCAATTTGCATTTTTAACAGTCTAGGGCTTTACTTTCGAGGCATCTGGAGACGGGGGTTCCCGGGGGGCCAAATTCTTTTTTAAAGCAAAATTTCTTTAAGTATAATTTTCACTTATACAACTTAGATGAAATTTCGTTAGTTTGCGTTTTTTTTAGGTGATGTGTTAGCGATAGTGGGGAGTAGTGATAGTGGGTATAGTGATTAGTAGTAGTAGAGTAAGGGAGTAGTAGTAAGTAGTAGTAGTAGTGTAAAAGTGTTGGCTGAAATGGTTTATGTGGTACTAAGAACCCCTAGGTTTAAAGGGTTTATTTTTTAAAAGGGTTTTAAAAGGTTTTTTTTAACTCAATAAGACCCCCAACGGGTATTAGGTTTCAAATTAGTAATACATATGACCCTGGGAAAGAAAAAAAAAAAACAAAAAAAACAAGAACTAGACTTAAAGCGAATGTTAAAAAAATGTTAAAAAAAATAGATAGCAAAAAAGAGAGCAAAACTAATTTTTAGAACATAAGGAACAGTCTACTTTAAAATGTGTTGTAATTTCTACAAAAAACTTCGCTAAGTTTAAAAGCACTTTTTAATTTGTATGCAAATAGTTCAATCATTTTATATGATTGGAATACATAGTAGTAGGGTTTTACATACTGCTTTGAACATTATGAAAGAAATACATTTAAAAAGGAAATGAAATTTCGTCTCTACGTCATTCATTTTACAGTGGGTTCAATATACGATCATCAATTCTAATATTAGATATATTCCCTATCACAATCGGTAAACATGATTAGCACATTTAAATTACATAATGTCCTGTAATATTTAGATGGTTTAGTTTCATTAGATAAACTTTGATTTCCTTATTTCAGTAAAATCTGTTAATTAACACAAACTAAATATTGTGAGTTTCTTCATTCCACTTTTTTTTGAAAATGTCGTTACACCTTAGCTTGAAAGCTTCCTTTAACCAATTTAAACATTAACATATTTACACTAATAAAAACATTGGTCATACCGCAATATTTAACAAATGGTTTAACCTTCATAATCCAAGGAAAAATCTATAGATGTTTTTGATCACACAATTGTTAACAAAAATATATAATATATGATATTGTAATATGAGTGTGTATGTTAGTTTGTTGTAATCAAGAATTTTGGGAAAAAGGAGGTCAACTTGGAAATCGGAACAAAAATACATTTTAATACGGAAAAAAATTTAAGAAGGGATATTTTTAAAATTTTATATATATATATATATAATATAAAATTATAAAATATATTTTAATATATAATATATATATAAAATATATATTATTATATATATATAAATATTATATATATTATATTATATATTATATATAAATATATATTATACTTATAATAATATATATAAAATATATAAATATATAATATAATATATATATATATATATAAAAAATATATAATTTTCACATGTCTTTTCTTTCTTTTTAATTCTTGGTCAATTTGGGCCGAACATAAATACGGGTTTGTCTTTCTCTTAGGGGGGAGGCAGAATTGGGTCAGGTAAGGCAATCTGGAAGAGAGAGGAGAGAGAGAAAAAGAGAGAGAGAGAGAGGGGAGAAGAGGAGAGAGAAGAGAGAGAGAGAGAGAGAGAGAGAGAGAGAGAGAGAGAGAGAGAGAGAGATTCTTATTCACAATTTGTTTACATATTATCATAAAGAAACTGAAGCATAACGACATAGACGTGATGAGATTAAATGTTATGACGCTTTTCTGTGCCGCTCTCCCTGTCTTTGTTGCGGGTGTGAGGTTCAAGTATCTGCGTGTATTACAAAGGAACATATTTAATTTGCTTCATCATATTTCATCCGGAGGGGAAAAGATAACTGAATAATAATAAAACTTCATTTAATTAAAATAGCATAATAAGTCTGCGTTATCTCATTCAGTTTTAGTGCTATTATTATAATGATTGAGGACGGATATACTTAACATTTTACGATAGTGTGTGTAATGAGATCGTAGTTAAGTACATTTTTTGAAGGTCTTATGAGGACTTTTTGGAGAAGAAGCATTACTTAGTCTCCTGGTAGCTTACCCTCACGCCATCCTGAATTGCTGGTATATACACGCAGGGACGTTTAGGACAGTGTGTGTGTGTGTGTGTGTGTGTGTGTGTGTGTGTGTGTGTGTGTGTGTGTGTGTGTGTGTGTGTGTGTGTGTGTGTGTGTGTGTTTTAGTGTGTATTAATTCGAATGTAGAGGAAGATGAGGTAGCATAGAGGTAGGTTTATTATCATTCTCACATTCCCTATCTTTCTCGCCACTTTTACTGTCTCTCCACGCCTCTCTCTCCCTCCCTCCTTTCCTCCCTCCTTCCTCCTTCCCTCCCTCTCTCCCTCTCTCCATCTCTCCTCCCTCCCTCTCACCTCCCCTCCCTCCTCCCTCCTCCCTCTCTCCTGCCCTCCCTCTCTCCTCACACCTGTATGTAAATGTGTAACTATTGTACTTGTAGGAAAATGTAAAGGCAATACGAGTGGTTGTAATGCATACAACTCTTGAAACCCAATGTTGACATTTTCATTTTCTATTGAATTCAGTCAATTTGCCTCTGCTACTCGTAACATTCACATTTTACTACCCTTCCTACCTCTCTCTCTCACACAAACTCTCTCTCTCTCTCTCTCTACTCTCTCTCTCTCTCTCCTCTCTCTACTCTCTCTCTCTCTCTTCTCTTCCCCTCTCTCTCTCTCTCTCTCTCTCTCTCTCTCTCTCTCTCTCTTCTCTCTCTCTCCTCTCTCCTCTCTCTCTCTCTCCTCTCTCTCTCTCTCTCTCTCTCTCTCTCTCTTCTCTCTCTTCTCTCTCTCTCTCTCTCTCTCTCTCTCTCTCTCTCTCTCTCTCTCTCTCTCTCTCTCTCTCTCTCTCTCTCTCTCAGTAATTCATACCCTTAATCACAATAGATATGATTCATCCACATCTCTGCCCAAAACAGAATGCAACCTCAGGGGCCACGACGGGCACGAGGATATACATTGCCCTAAGGCAGATAATTCATTAAATTCCAAATTTCGTTCCCTGTATATCATCATCGAGTACTGGGGTCATTATGGGCCAAAAACAAAATTACAGTCTCCCTGTCAATTCAGAAAAAT
>JACEEZ010022379.1:0-13200 GCA_016584305.1 Chionoecetes opilio | reverse complement strand
ATTGAGAGTCCAAGCCAAAATATAAAAAGATGGTCTATATCTAAACAACACTGCGCAAATAAAAAATTTTATATCTCAAAATTGATAAGCAAAAGGAAACGGATAGAGTTAGGGTAGATCTCGTTGAGCTTAACAAAAAGTATTCATGCCTTATTTGTATAGGGTCAATAGTTTCATAGTAACAAATTGGGAAACGCAATAAAGATTGTGTTTTTACCATTAAAAGCTGCCGAAAATTTGGTCGTTTTATTATCATACAGACGTAAAGATGATATCAATATCAATGGACCCGTTTACTCCACACCTAAAGCACGGCGTATTATGAAGCTTTGGGTGCAATATAGGCTACATATCACTGTACTCATATTCTTTTTGCTGAGAAATGCACCATAAATGAAATATATGGCTTTTTTGGGGCCAAAATATCAACAACACGGCGGAACGCGCTGTGATTGGTTGGTGTGACGTAGTAAGCGCAAACTCAGATCTCGCCTGATCAGCTGATCGGCTTGTTTTGGCTCAGCAGACCGCAGTACCTATCTATGCATTCAACATGTACCAGACAAAAAGAACAATTATGCTTGTTTTGTGCTAATGTTGCAAAAACACCACAATTAAAACTCCAGAGAATGTGTTCATAACTATGCCTAAAGACAAGAAAAAGAGGAAACAGTGGTGGATGTCTGCAAGGCGTGATTTCTCGATAAAGGAAAAATTCATATTATTGCTGTGAAGACTATTTTGATGTATGTGTATGTATGTACTTGTGCATGGATAAGTAACTTGCAAATGATATGTAGCTGTGGGGCTTTAGCTGAGCTGTGATAAGTTGCGGGAGTAGTATGCAGTATGCAAGGCTTTTGAGGTAGGGATGAGACAGGCTGGGTTTTTCATGTTAAGTATACAACACGCAGTGAGTTAGGTAAAATTCTAGAGTCCTTTCCCGCCCTTATTAGAGTGTTTTTTCCTCCAACCTTCACAGATCCATTCAGATACCTCTAAACTGTAATGATAAAGTGGGGGGGAGATGCCCCCTCACCCCCCTCCCCTCCCTTAACGACCCCCCTGGACCCTCAAAAATATAATATGTTTAAATATAATAATCTAACCTCACTATAACCTAAAGCCTAACCTTATCTCACTAATAACCTCATAGCGAGACCCCCATAAACAAAATAATTATAACCTAACCTTGTAAAATTATAATTTTATTTTACTACCTAACTAACCTTACTAACTTGTATTACCCCTGCTACTGCATTTTTTACAAGATGACCAGTAATCCTCCATCAAGTTGATGTAGTAGGTTTCACTGATTTCGTGAATTATGTAAGGTGAGTTTATAAGGAAAAAAGATGGATAGGACAGAGATAAGTGTCCCGTGACACCAGACAGTGATGACTTCTGGGATCGGCATACTTATCGGAGCTTAAATGAACCTCGCAATGACAGGTACAGCTGACAGATAGACGAACTCATAGAGGAAACAGGTAGAAATTATATGGCTTTCTTTCCCCACATAAGCAAAACATACACCCTTCGTCACTGTACTCACACTACAACCTTTACTAACCCATACATTTTACCTTTTTTTAGTTTTATTTTAGATTTTGTTTTAGTGTCTTTTCCGAATTAAGTCTACATCGCTGTCAAGTTTTTGTTATTAAATGAAGACCTTCATTTATTGGGATGATTTTTGTTGCGCAGACGCTGTGTCGAGGAGTATCCTTAAGAAAGGTTCTATTTTGGTACGGCGGTATGTGATGACTTGTGCTTTATTTTAACTCTCCCATGTTACTCTTATCATATTTGAAAGAAAACCTATTACTATTATTCCTAACAAACGAGAATGTTCGAGCAGAACCACTGCTCGCTAATCCTCAGCCAAGTCGTTATCGGGCCCCGCGCCCGCCTACTAAAGGCGTCGTAGGTCACAGGACCTGCTGCCCCGTGAGGGTCACTATTCCTGTTTGAGCTATGCCCTACCCTCGGTGCTCCTATAAACCCCCCCTAGCCCTCTAAGGGCCACCCTTTGTGTCACTGGCCTGCCAGCGACCGCCGGGTTCGGCTTCGTACCACACCGCGGGTACTCTAATGTGGCGAACAACACAATAGTTGCCCCGGTAAGACACGTATATCTGTGCAACAGATTTTGCACTGTTCAGAGGGGCTTGGTGTTTCCTTAGGCGTGCCACTTGGGCGGGCTCTTCACCCAAAAGGGGGAGCTACAGCAAACACACCAAACTTGACTACCGAGGCAGAAAACCCAGCTAACACGTAACCGTAGCAGTGTGTCGGCAAGCAACATTCAAAACTACTGACAACGCACGAGACAGAAGAAGTCGAGCCAGTGTGGTATAGTTAATCTACTATATTTTAAAATAAACTATATTGAAACTTATATTTCTTACTTACTATACTATTATAACAAGGCGGCAAACCACAAGGCGGTCCACTGGGCGGGCAGCGCCCCGGTGCTCAGGTACCGCGCCGCCAGACAACCCTGAATTCCCCCCCACCCCTTCGCAACTCCCTGACAGGAGCAACAGGCACTAGGATAGAGACAAGAGGACAGAGGCAGCGGCCAAAACTCCTGAGCACAACAACCGAACAACACGACACAACCACCAAGACAAGCAACCCAACGTACAAAAACAAAGGCCGTCCCGGGATGGCACACAACAGAGGAGTGCGGCCCAGCGGAAAAAGCGGTGCCAGGCCCCAGACAACTACTGAAATCTTGTTCTCCCTGCAGCTCCCTGACCGAGCAGCAAGCCCCTATAACAGGGCTAGAGTCAAAGCAAGCTCAAGGGCAAGCCTATGAAGGCGAACCTGAACGTTGGCAACAAGGGTAGGGAGGTGAGCTGGGAGCGCGGGGTGAAGGTCTTCCTCTGTGAGGCGCGACGGTAACCAGGGTTGACCAGACAAGCCTGGTCTAAAAATCCCTATATATTTAGGGAAAATCCAGAAATCCCCATTTCATATATTTCCATACGTGTATAAAAATGCTGAAATATATGCTATATAGCTACTCCACATGAAATTACAATGCTATGTGATTTTAATGTTTGATTTAAGATATTAATTAATACTTTATTTAATAATTATTAATTACACATGAAGTAGCTAATTCATTTGTATTATAATCATCACAAGGACTGCCAAAAACAAAAAAATGCAGTAATAGGATTACAAACCTCGTGAGCATTTAATAAAAAAACATTTAATAAAATTTTTACTTAGGCTGATGGGGATGATATATTTCCTTAATTGCTTAGAAATATGATAAGAAATAAATGAAAAATTAATGCGCTTCAGCCTCTGGGGAACTTAAATAACCAACTAATATTCTGGGACATACTGTACTAAGCCAGAAAGAAGAATAGAATAACACATTGAATACTAAATAATATCATCACTCGAATCATCATTTTCATGGTATTTGTAGGATATCTGAAAGTCATCATGTTGACTAGTTTATCATTTGACAGCAAAATTGAACATTCCCGGCCTTTCAAATACACGCTTTGAATGCAGAAAGTCCAACTAGAGTTCTCTGGTGAGAATGTCTTAGTTTGTTTTTAATTGTTTACAGATGAAAATATCCCTCTTCTGCTGTGGCACTAGAAATAGGCAAGACTCAATAGCCCAGAAAACAAACTTGACAAATTTGGAAACATGGGGGTTTCATCACCACTCTTTTATTTCTCTAAACTGTCTCCAGACAGCCTCAACATCAATGATTTATGAATCAGCAAGTCGGTGTTTCTTAGTACTCTCCATTCTTGTCTAGGTGATTTATTTGTCAGGACCTACGATTCCAGGAAATCACTGACAATGGACCAATGGAGACCACATTTCTTGAACTTACTTCTTTGGGATCAATGAAGCTCAAATTATTCTTCCTTGCCGTCGGGTTATTTATCAGTTTTCTTTTAACCTTCATCTTACATAAGCCTCGACTTATCCTCATCTGTGTGACACAACCACACACCACAACACCACACCACACACACACACACACACACACACACACCACACACAAGCCTGGAGTACCACTAACTAACCTTCCCAATCCAAACACGAAGGAAGGCACCGGAACTACTCCGGGATCTCGCCGGTTTGTTTCGCACTCAAAGCTGAGTAAGCAGCCCCAGGAAAATACGAGGGCATTTATAAAACCTCGTTTCTTTTGTTACGGGAGTCAATCTGTATATAGCTGAAGCGTTACTACTCTGTCTCGACGAACATAGCAGTAACACCATTCTTGTTGCCTTTAATAAGTACAACAGTCAACATAGCACCGGGGACTCTACTCAAGCAACTCACATTATTATTATTAGCTTTACTACCTGGTGGTTGAATATTAATCTTAGTAGTCTTTTGTGTTTTTTATAGGGTTAATTATCTTGTGTTATGTACATATGGTCATTTATTTTATAAGCAATTTCTTAGATCTTGTTTGTGCTTCAAAAAAACAAGATCATCTTAACTCCTTGCTACAAGGTGATTTAATTTGATATATTAAATTGTTTTGTTATCTACTCTTTCCATCACCTTTTGTTATGGTTTTCGGGCGTGTCAGTCTCGCTACTCATTTTTTTACCTAGACAAACTCACTGTCCGCTCGTAGCAGTTTGGGGGCCTGTCGGGATGTAATAACCTTTACGGTTGTTATTTCTTAATCTACCTTCAGTGATATTCATATTTTTCTGTGTTTCACCCCAAGGTATTTTCTTTTGGTGTGTCGAGAGTTCACGTGTCTATGTTGGGGGTTATTACTTTACGTGTGCTACATGATTGAGCGTCGTGGAATAGCTGTGCCTTAAAAAAACCTAATACACCAAGGCCTGGTGTAGGCATTTTCCAGTCGTCACACTGTTACATACCTTATTGCTCTGTTGATATTTTTCCAAGTAGGACACTTCCTCCCCGCTAAGCTATACTGGACTCATCGTTTATCACGGAACCAGCGATGTTCCAAATCTAGTTAACTCACTCGATTATTACTTTGCAGTTCAAAAACTCAAAACATTTGCGTATTATGCCAGATCTTGTGTGCGTATTGTGGGTACGGCATTCTCTGGTATTTCTCCACTGGCGTGTATATCCTCCTGAGTGATACATCTCAGGGGTCAGTCCCCTATCAAATCTCATGTCAGGCGTAGTCAGTAATAGAGCTCGATGTGATTTTCCTGAAATACGCCCTTGGCATCTCTCTTCTAACCCTATGTGGTTTCTTAAGTTTGTTTTAACATTAATCATGGGGTTGATGCGGAAGAGTTGTCGCGTAAATCTCTGCTGAAGAACTTAAAGCTGCAAGAGTACTAAAAGATCACTCAAGTATATTGCGCCTACTTTAGCATCCAGTTTACTAATGATACTAAAAAGGAACACTTAATTGACACTCATATTAACCAATCTAGGTGAAGAACCAATAACGACCCTCAGTCAGAAACCACCACTTCTAGAGGGTTCTTCAGACACAGTACTCTCCTAGAAGTGGAGGGAAGAATAGTGGAAAATGCAGGCATTACAAATGAAGGTAGATATGAAAGAGCAGAAAAAGAACATGATAGGAGAACGTGAAAGAGAAGAAAAAGTTCGCGACGCGAATACAGTTTACAAATACAAGAGCGTGAAAGGAAGAAAAAGAACTGTAAAAGAGAACGTGAAAAGAGACGAAAAGTTCTCAACGCCGAATACAAGTTACAAATACTAAGAGCGGAAAGAGCAGAAAAAGAGCATGAAAGAGCAGAAAAAGAGCATGAAAAGAGCAAAAAAGAGCATGAAAGAGCAGAAAAAAGGCGTGAAAGAGCAGAAAAAGAACATGATAGAGACATCAGTTAAAAGTCTCGATTGCAGAATAAAGTCACGACCACTTCAAACTCCAAATAAATTACAATTAACAAAAATTTTGCCTCTTTTACCTCGTTCTCTGATTACGATACTGAAGCTTCTTTAGAGGTTCGAAGCCTCTGCCAAGCATTTCAGGTACCTAAAGAGGATTGGACACTGGCTTGTCAAGCCAAAAACTTAATGGAAAGCGCTTTATCGGTTCTAGACAGTGTGCAGATAATGCGATTATGATGTAGTTAAAGATGCTATACTTACAGCTTACGCGGTCACCCAGAAAGATACGACAAAACTTCCGCAACATGAACAAAAATACTGGTCAAACTAACCTAGAATTTGCCTCAGAGAAATTCAGAGCCCTTAAAAACTCGGCTAAAAGGCTGCATCAGTCACCATTATGACGATCTGGTAATATCGTAGCCTGGAGGAATTTAAACGTAAAATATCCTACTCAATCATGTTGCACATTACAGACAGGATGGAGACAAACTACTCAAAGCTGGCTAAAAATAGCAGATGTCTTTTTCCTTAGTACACGCCCTGTACCTCGGGAGAGAAGAAGGCTCAGTCCTGGTAAGTTCCGGTTGCAAGTTTTTTTATGAAAAGGATGGTAAAGTCTGATATAGTGTTCCAAGCCAAGTGTGGTTCTGCTATTTCTGTAAAGAAAAATGGCACCCCATAAAGAACGTCCTGACCCTAGGGTAAAGTTAGCTAAAATGGGCAAATTTTCTCAACCAGTTGCTGCGGTGGAACACACTAATTCCACTCCTTTTGTTACTGATCCTTCCAAACCCTTCAGTCACAAAGGTACTGTCTCCCTCGACTCTTGACTCTGAGGAGACGCCTCTCCAGATTATGCGGGATACTGCTTCTGGCCCAATCAATCCTCTTAAAATCTGCATTCCAGGAGTAGAACGGAGATACAGGGGAGAAGGTGTACCTCAAGGATTTTCACCAGACTTTCCCGTACTCTGGCTAGGGGTACCTTGAGTGTCCGCTTGCTTAAGGGAGTAGTAACCATTGCTGTCAGTGAGGACAAGTCTTTACCCATTCCTCATTACTAACTTCCGTTAGCTAACGCATCTGGCTGGTGAGTGAGTTAGGTCATTCCACCCATTGTCACTAATAAATCACCATTACCATAAACCCCACAGCACAGAAAAGGAGCAGCCAAATTTTTTTCCTAACTGTGCGTTACCAGTGCACAGTCCGAAAAGCAACTGCCTCAAATACCCCCTCCAGCCCGTGTCAACTTACCAATCCTCAGACGCTAACGTAAGTCTTGGCAAGGTATTTCTCTGAAACAACTAGCTGGCCTGAGGGCTCAACGAGGGATGCTACTCTGTCTCGTACCATGCCAGAAACCATTCTAACTAAGATCAGATCATCATCCCCTTCTTGCTTCCTTACCAGGACAAAGTTCTTATGAGGCTATTCAAACTGCTAAACTTTTCTGATGATGCACTTCTGGGCTGAAGTTCACCAAATTGTATTGCCAATCAACTTGAGAGAGCCAATCATGGAGATCGCTCAGGAGAACAATCCGGTCACTAGGAAATTAGAAAACTTGTGTCAAATACTCAATGATTTTTACTGGCCAGGATTAAAAAAAGACATAACTTCAAATGATAAATATGTACAACACTTGCCAGATTATGGAAAACCTAACCAAAATATTCCTCAGATACCCACTCCAACCTATCCAAGTGCCTGAGGAACCTTTTCAAAAGATCATCATTGAACCATCGTTGGGCCCGTGCCCAAACTAGGAGAGGGAACCAAATAATCCTCACTATATGTGTCAAACCACCGATACCTGAGGCTTCCCACTAAAAACATACAGCCAAAACATTGTGTCAAAACTCACTCAATGTTCAATACCTTTGGCATACCTAGGGAAATTCAAAGGGACCGCGGCACAAATTCACGAGCGGTCTCTTTGCAGCAGTTCTGGCAGAGCTTGGAAGAACCACAGACTCTATCTACGGCATACCATCCTCAATCAACAAGGTGCTTTGGAGAGATGCACCAGAAAAAAAACCCCCTTAATGCACTTCTCCGCAAGTGTTGTCATGAAAGGACCAAGAATGGGACGAAGCCTTACCTTTCGTCCTATTACGCCCATACGGGAGACACCCAACGAGTCCGTGGTGTTGCTCCCTTTGAGCTATTGTTTGGTGTAAGGTTAGGGGGCCAACTTAAGGGAACAAAGACAAGCTAAAACAACACTACAGAAACTTGTCACTATCACTCAATACATGAGAACTTAAGGAATACTCTGACCAAGTCCGCTAATTTGCTAGAAGCAATCTCAAACAGCTCAAGGGGTAATGAAAAAACACTTTGATAGTAAAGCTTAAAGTAAGAACATTCAATGAAGGTGGACCAAGTTCCTTGCTTTCTTCCAGTCTTGGATTCACCTTTACAAGCTAAATACATGGTTCCTTAAAAATCAGTAAGAAGGTCAGTGACAATAAACTATATCATTAAACACTCCCGACCGCCCCGTAAAAAGCACTCAGCTAAATCACTTTAATCTACTGAAATTATACAAGAGTAGACCAAACCTGCACCTGATACAATAAAATACCTGATTCAAAACAATGCAGTTTGCACAATTTTCTGTACCTGAAAATACCACCACCTTGTAACAAGGTACAGATTGTGAAAAAACTCAACATACTTGGTAAATCTCAGAGCTTACCCGAACACACCTATATTCTCATAACAGGAGAGACAATAACCACCATTAGCTAAACCATAAAGATGTCCTTGGCGATCATCCGAAATTATGTAACATGACCCTCCACCCCCCCCCCCCGCATGTCGAGCTTCTCCAAGGAACCTCTCACTCTTCGTCACCACCCTAACGACTACATCCTCGGAAATGTGACAAGATGAGGCAGAGGTGGATTATTTCACTCCAGCAGGGACTGGTTTTTCCAGCCAGTCTCCGTTGGGAGTCACCATGTCTTCTCGTCCCCAAGGAGGATGGACAACTGCGCCTCTGCACGGACTACCGCAGAGTAAACGCTGGACGTCCGACGCTCCTACCTCTACCAAGAATAGATGATTCATCGACAAGGTTGGACAAGACTAATTATATAACAAAATTGACTACTAATGGATACTAACAAATACCCCTACAGAAAAGGCCCAACAAATATCAGCCTTCATATACCCTGTGGTCTTTCATACAGAGGTCAGGCCTTTGGGATGAGGAATGCCCCTTCTACATCCAAAGGAAATGGAATACTTATTACAGATCTGGCTGGGAGTTTCTGTGATACTTCGACGAATCGATAGTTAAGAGGATTTGGGAGCAGCACCTAAACTCGGGAAGTGTTGACCAGGCTGCAGGGAGCACAACTGACCATCAGCTGGCCAAGACCACCTTCAGCGAGCCACGTGACATACCTGGACACGAGGTGGGACAAGCAAGCTACGGACCAAAATGGGCCAACATCTCCGCCATCTTGGAGTACCCTGCCCTACTAACTCGGAAGGCCCTACGGCGCGCTTCTGGGTATGGCAGGTTACACGGAGATTCTGTACCAACTTCGCGGCGCTACCGTCCCTCCACCCGGCTCACCTCGTGGGGCTGACCTACAAACTGGACGGGGACGTCTGCCAAGCCGCTTCACCAACTTAAGACTTCCTGTCCCAGGTCACGTGGCTCATCGCTCCCGACTTCGCCCAAAAACTTTGCTCTGCAAAGATGGAAGCGACACCGACTAGGAGCTGTACTCTCTACAGAGGTGGAGGGCATTCTCACCCCTTTGCATATCTCAGCCAAGTCAAGATCCTTTAAAAGTCTACACTGATCAAACCTCTTGTCCTCCTAAATCGCAGCAAGTTTACCAATCAACGCCTTCTCCGATGGTCTCTCTCCTCCAACCTTACAACCTGACCATCATCACATCAAGGGGCACCGACAAAACATCATTGCAGACGCTCTCTCTCGCACTAGAGCTCAACTTGACCAGTTCAACTCCTACGACCCACTTTTCTTCCAGTGGCGTTCGTCTTATGGGGGGAGGTATAATAAGCCTCGCCTTATCCTCATTATGTGTGACACACGCCACAACACACACACACACACACACACACACACACACACAACACACAACACTGCCTGGAGTACCACTAACACCCTTCCTCAATCAACACGAAGGAAGCACCGGAAACTACTCCGGGATTCGCGTTTGTTTCGACTCAAAAGCTGAGGGAAGCAGCCCAGGCAAAATACGGGCAATTAAAACTCGTTTTCTTTGTTAAGGAGTCATCTGTATATAGCTGAAAGCGTGTTACTTACTCTCTCGACGAACTAGCGTAACACAATCTTGTGCCGTTTAAGTAAGTACCAACAGTCAAACATTAGCCAGCCGGGGAGATACTTCAGTCAAATCCCATTCGTATTATAGCTTTACTACCTGGTGGTGAAAATTCATCGTAGATTCTTTTTGGTTTTTCTCTAGGGTTAATTATCTTGTGTTATGTAAATATGGTCATTTAGTTATATAAGATTTTCTTTAGTCAATCTGTTGGGCTTCAAAAACAAGATCATCTAACTCACTGCACAAGGTGATTTATTGATATTATTAAATTGGTATTGTTATCTACTTCTCCATCACCTTTTTGTTACGGTTTCAGGCGTTTCAGTCTCGCTATCAGTCCTATAGACAACCTCACGTCTCGCTCGAACAAGATTAATAATATTCTTTTAAAGGATAAAATACTATTTTTTCAGAAGCCTCAAACGTCCCCAAATCGAGAGGGAATGTCCCCATGTCCCCACAGTGCCCCGAAATCCCCAATATTAGGGACAAATCCCCAAATCTGGCAACTCCTGGAACTGAAGGTTTTGTAGCACAGCGCAGCGCAGGTACCAACTCAAAACCCTCAATATTTGCGTCCAAATATCTCTACAGAACCATGAAAAAGTCCCTAAACGTTGTCCCTAGGGTACAGTGCAATATCCCCGCGCCTGTCCATGCACGAAATTAAAAAAAGTTAAAACAAGAAATGCACATAAACGTTTTTTATAATGTGCCAACATTTGACCAGATAATGATGATCAGAAAATGTATATTATATAACGAGTTTTAAACATTGACCTTATCTTATATTCTTCACTTACTTAGTACCTAGGGAATATACTATTACAGTGAAGAATGGAATAATGCGCTACCAATGTTCATCATTGTACAATATTGTAATATGAAGGAAATGGCGAAATGGTGCTACAACCTGTCATCATCTACAATATTGTAGTATAATTGCACGGAGACAATTAAGGTGGTTCATGAAACCTGAAGTTGCTACATGACACGGTAAGGAACTTACCTTCAGCCTTCTAGATCTGAAGCGTTGTTTTTCTTGGCGGAGACACTGTTCTTCTTTTGAGAGTCGCCTCTTTTCTTCTAGTATATTTAGCTCCTTGACACAGTCTTTTCCATTGTCTAATATTTTCTGAAGTCAAACTACGGAGGTCTAGAGTGATGATCCCCACAAAACGAATTAAAACAGCTGATGTTATGATGTGTAAGGCCGTGTCACACGGCAATATTTTCCGGCATCTTTTGGTATTCTGCTACCAAAAGATGACCGTAGTGGTGGCAAAAGTGCGCGTGTTGGTCACACGGCGTTTCGGCTACGAGCATTTCTACCAGAGCTAGCTAAAATCTTTATTCTTCTATCATAGCTACTAAGCTTCTACTGGTATTTATGAAATTTCCTTCCCTCTTCACATTTCCCTTGATAACCATAAATAAATCACCAAAACCTTACTGTAATCCTAAATCAAATAAAAAGAACATCATATGTATCATATTATCCCGTTGTCTATAGTAAAAACACACGCAGCTATTAAATATCTGTTTTTATCAACATTTTCCGTCATAAACTTATCATCAACAACTCAAAACTTAACTATATATCTAAATCATACGTAAAAAAATATCTAAATAACACGCATTACCATCATGCACGTGTCTTATAATATCGTGTTAAACAAACATATATTTACCCCTACCCCTACTCTACCACAAACACTTTATTTTTCCTCCACTCATCTTATTTTTCGCCTCTCATCTACACTATATACTTTACTTTACAGAATCATACAGCTATTATTCCCTATATACAGCACCTATTGCCCTAAACATATCACATAGAGAGCTACAACCAACTTGACCACCCAAGGATTGGTCTTCTCTTATTTCACTGCCAATGTGTAGTTCGACAGGTCTTGCGTGGCCGTCGGCTGCTCCGAGATGTTCACCCAAAGATGCCAGTACTGGTGGCAAGAGAACGAAACATGCGCGACTCCGCGTTTGCTACCAAAAGTTGCCGGTATCAGGCGTCAAATGGTAGCAAAATACCAAAAAGATGCCGGAAAAAGTGTCGTGTGACATGGCCTTAAGCTGATTCTATCCATAAATACGGGCTAAAAAATATGGCTCCATAATACACGTCTAGAGGATACGTGCTCAGCAGGTTTTATTTTTGTTTCTCGACGAAAAAGAAAAAGTGCAGAGTCTTATCATTGATAAATAAACAATTTTGTTTCTTTTTATTTCTTAGATGTTTTGGTGGAAATTCTAAATAACGTCCTTCCGGCTTTGAGTGAAATAAAATACCGCACTGTATTGTTTGTTTATTGTACTTCACATTAATGTTCTATTGCAGCTACGTAGACGGACATTGTTCTTCATCCTAAAATCTATCCAATAGTGGTGTTCCCCAGGTTCTGTTCCTATCACCACTCTCTTTCTAATACAATTGTCGAACAAAAAAAAATCGGAAGATATGGTTCGGAACTAAAATGAAGCTGAGATAGGTAAATCGACCTGCTGAACTCGAATCTGATGATTCAATTAACTCTAAATCAGTCCAATTTTGGCGAACCAGACGCAATTCATGAAAAAAGATGGGTTAAATCAGCAAAAATAGTTCACCAATGTTTTCATTTTAAACTCTTAATCTTTCTTTTCTCAAGCCTATTTAGTGCAGTGAAGTGTTTTTGGAGTCAGTGTGGTTTGTGCAGGTGAGCAGGGAAGGGTGTGCGCGCCTGCGTATTGGCGACGGGGGTGAGGCTGTGTAGTACATTTTTACTAATGACGTACAGGCTATTGAAATATGTTTAAAACATTTTTTTCTTTGCAGATATGATGTGTTGATTTAGTGGAGTCCTTAATTTTAGTGGTCCCGTAGATAGTACCTGTACCGGGCTGTGATGGAAGCGCCGTAAACTGTGTGAATGCATCGGACAGTTTTTGTTGACATAGTGAATTTTTAACCCCTGACGTCTGAAGAAACCTCCTGACAAGGAAGTTAAAGCAG
>JACEEZ010022378.1:148158-164726 GCA_016584305.1 Chionoecetes opilio | reverse complement strand
AAATTTCTTGTGTTATGAACATATTGGGAAATTTTATTATATAGCTTTTCTTAGTCATCTCTGTTGTGCTTAAAAAGGGGAGTCTCTCTCCTTGCTACAAGGTGTTTATTAGATAATTAAAATTGTTATTGTTATCATTCTTCCTCACCTTTTTGTTATGGTTTCGGCGTTTCGTCTCGCTACTCATTCCCCCCTAAGAAAAAAAACTTCTCGCTCGTCCCTCAATAGGTGTCTTGCACTGACTCACGACCTAGCATTTAAGAAAAATTGCCGCCGTCTTCAAGCCAAATCCGCCGTGGGACGAGCTAGGGGCCCAAAACAAACCCCCACTTGCCCCGTTTTTTTTTTTTTTTTTTTTCCAGCTTATGTTTTTTCCCCTCCAAAAAATTTTGTTTATCAGTATAAAATTTTAACTGTTGTTTTTGGAAATTTTTGTATATAATTTTCAAAAAAAAGCCGTAAAACCACAAAAGAAAGGCCATTATGAGCTCTCAAGAAATGCATAACTTATATTCCCAATTCCGCCCCCATTTAATATTTGGGCTAAAAAAATTTTTTTTTTTACAGGGACAATTCAATAAAAGCGGAATTTCATTAGTTCCATTGATATATTTCGTTTCTGTAAATGATTAAACATGTATAAATTGGGGTTAACTAAATAAATAACCTACAATCGGGAAAAAAATTCCCCGATATCGGGTTATTTATTTGGGGTTTAACGCAATTTTACAGGGTTCTAATTTTTTTTATCATATAACAAAATATATCAAGGGAAAGCAAATAAAATTCCGCTTTATTGACATTGCCCTGTAAAAAGTTTTCGAGAAAAAATTTTAAAGGGGAGCTGGAGTTGGTTCTGCATATTTCTTGAGTCTCAAAAGCCTTTCCTTAGTGTGTTTTTACGGTTTTTTTTTTATAATATTTGACGCTTTTCCGAAAAAACGTAATCTTTTTCTGATAAACAAATTTGGTAGGGGGAAAAGTACCAAAAGCTGGAAACACGGGCGAAAGTGGAGTTTGTTGATCCTCCAGCTCGCATTTCCCGCGCCGTCGCAGCCAAAACAAGGGCGGGATTGTCACTAAAGCACCTATATTTCAAAGTTGCTTTTTTTCTTAAATTATCCATTTACTCTTTGCTTTTTATTTCCCACAAAATTCAGTTTCTTAAATTGGTGAATTCGCCCAAAAGTGCTTCCTTTAAAAGAAACAATTTTCCCATCTTGGTAGTCCTTCGCGACGCTGCAGTGGCGAAACTGACGGCTGGCCTCACGATCAGCACACTCAGGGTTTGCGTCCGGGTCTGAACCGGGGAAATATTGTCTGATAAAAACCCAAAAACCTGTTTTGTCGCACCCAAACCCATTTCTGGGGTGGACAGACCAAATCCCCCACTCACGACCCAAATTTTGGGTTTGGATCCAACAATCTGCCCGAGGGTCGTACGACCGATCGCCCGTGGAGGGGGCCTTTAAAATAACCCGATGGGAAGTTTGGGTTTCGGTTGGTGCCATTCCCCATATAGCCCAAGTTGGCGCTGGGGACTATGCAAGTAATAGCCTCGATGCAGTCTCACGGTGCAATCGCGGGTTTGACACGAAACATCCCGCGATACACGTGATTTACAAAAGACACTTATTACCGGAGATCGATTTAGTCTCTTAAAGTCGCTTTTTGGGTCCAGTCTCACAACCATAAGTAAGACAGGGATCACAAGCCCCTTTGAAGATCCGAGGAAGAGGAGTTGTAATAATTTTAATGGATTGTCTGAACATATAAGTCCCCTCTGTCTCTCTCAACCACACCTCACCTCGCCTACACACACCCAAACACACCTATGGCAGTGCCCCCCGTGACAGTGTATGCCTGTTCAATGTACAGTGTGGGGTCTTAGTCAAATAACTTCCCCAACACATTACTTTGTCTTTAACTTTCAACAGTCTTCTACAGGGGCTGCCAGGCATTGAGACTTAGACAGATTTTTGGATTTTTTTTTTTTTTTTTGGACTTTTGGAATTTTTGCAACTTAGGGTTTTTTTTTTGATTTTTTGAAAATTTTTTTGGGTATTTTTTTTTGCAACTTGTTTTTGTCCCTTTTTTTGTATTTTTTGCAACTTTTTTTTTTTTTAAATTTTTTTTAGCAACTTTTTTTGGATTTTTTTGAAACTTTTTGGTTTTTTTTTCAACTTTTTTTGGTTTTTTTTGAAACTTTTTTGGTACGTATTTTTTGCAACTTTTTTTGGGATTTTTTGCAATTTTTTTTTTTTTTTGCTATTTTTTGTGACATTTAACTAAAAAACAACAACTTTTGCCGACTATGTTTATTTATATATTAGTCTTAATTGTATTACAATATATATGATGATGATAATATTTCATTAGTAAACTATAGGTAGTGTTATATGTCACTGATCTGTTTTTGGGGCCTACTGTAAACTTTTTCGGGCCCCAAAGTTTGATTTTATACCATTATTTATGTCTTAACCCCCTCATCAGGGATACCACAGCCCTACTTTATTTTTTGGGTAAAAATGCAGTCAGGAAGCCACCCCCCCTCCCCCCTCTATGCTACGGGGCAGCGTTGGTGCATTCCCGATCATCATCCCAAACAAAATATTTTCACACTTAAAAACGGCGTGACCACTCACACAGCAATTTTCAACGAGGGTGTTTTGGTTTGTCACCCTCTTAGTGAAGTTTTGCTCTGTGCAGTGGTACGTGTGTTAAGTAGTGAAGATATTGTGATGGTATTGATAACCGAGAATGCCCCAAATCATGCCCGTGATAGGGGGGCGGCAGGGGGCGTGGCTTCCTGACTGCATTTTGACCATAATACAAATAGACTTACATTATTTTTTATAAAGCAATTATAATCACCACGGGAGAAGTTAACTCAGGGTTCTTGACTTCTAAATATATGTAGCAAATAAAATATTGACGTTATAAAAGTTTTTTTTTTTTAAATAAATTTAAAATATTTAATTAAACCCCCTTGGGGCCCAGAACGTAATTTCCTTGTAATTTGGTACCTTTAAAAGGATTTGTAGTGACTATAAGAAATGTTTTATATTTGACCTGTTTAGTACCCTGTCCCTAACTCGTGTGGTATATTCGTGCTTTCCTTTTTTTATGGCCAACAACAGACCATTTTATATAGCCAAGGAAAGATTGGGCGTGAGGGGTTAACACTACACTACTCCCTTTATATGGGAAAGGGAAAGCCCGGGGCGTGGGGGGGTTAAAAATAATCTGTTCAATATCACTACTCTTTGAAAAATCATCTATTATGCTATTGCATTACTAGAAAAATGTACAACCCCTAGAAAAAACACAGTTCTCCCCTCCTCTCACCTGTCGCCCGGCTGGAAAGACCTGAACACCTTTGAGGTCATCAGAGGTCATTTGTAAAGGGCCTGTTGCATTTTTTACCCCTAAAAGGCCGGTGACCACACAGCCACAGGGGGATGATGGGGACGTCAGTTGGGCGGGAGCGGGAGCGCGGCCGTCAAGGGGGCTGGTGGGGGCCGGGGCTAAGAACCACCTTTCCCGCCGTCACTCCTTTGCCACACACAACTGTCATGGGTACAAAATTTGATCCATAAAAACATGAAATTTTCAGGGTCATATAAAAATCCCAGTAAAAATATCCATTTTTTCATCACAAAGAAATGATCCTTGTAGTAGTTGTTTAACAAGGTGGGGTGTCCCGTATAAACCCCCCACTACTACTGGTGGTGGGGGGGAGGAAGGGGGGGGGAGGAGGAGGGGGGAAGAGGAAAGGGGGGGGAGGAATATCTCAGGAGTCATTGTAAGTGGCGGGGAAAAAGTTGGTCTAGGAAAACAGATAAATAAACCTTTTATACATAACATGACCGTTTAAAGGGGGTGGTGTTTCCGGAAACAAACTAAAGCATGAAAAATAAAAAAAAACCTAAACAAACACACTTATAGTTGTGTTAAAAAAAAAAAAAAAATAAAAATCCCCGGCCCCTCCCTGTTTCTGTTTATATATATTTTAATATATAGTTATAATATTAAAATTTTATAATTTTAAAATATTAATATATATATATATATATATATTAAATTTAAAAAAAATCTATCCCCGGGCCAACCAGCGACAAAACTTCCCCAAAACCCCCCCCACCACCCCGCAGTCTCACCACACATCTTTTTAACTGCAGGGAAAAGGCCCAACACTATAACACGACATTGAACACTTCCCCACACCCATGAGAGGCCACGCTGCCACTACCAGTAAACTGTCCACCACCACCCCACCCATTCCACACTCCCGCACCCCACATGTACACTTTGGGGGGGGCCCCACCACCACCACCCATTGCCACACTCCTGCCCCCACACAGACACTCTTTTCCCCCACCCCACCCCCCATTTCCACACTCCCGCCCCCACACCCTGTAACCTCTGTCCCCCACCACCACCCCTTGCACCGCCTTCCACCACACATTTTAAAAATCTGTCCACCACCACCACCCCCATTTTTCCACACTCTCCCACCATGTAAAACCCCTTTTCCACCACCACCACCACCACCTTGCCACCTCCTGCCACCACACTGAACCCCTCTTCCACCACCACCACACCATTGCCACAACCCCGCCACCACACTGTAACACTCTGTCCCCCCCCAACCAGCATTGCCCCCTCCACCACCCACACATGTAACCTCTGTCCACCCCACCCCACCACCCTTGCCACACCCTGCCACCACACATTAACACCTTCCCCCACCACCCCCCCCATTGCCCCACTCCTGCCACCCCACATGTACCCTCTGTCCACCACCACCCCTTGACACTCCTGCCCCCACATGAACACTCTGTCCACCCCCCCACCAACCCCTTGCCACACTCCTGCCACCACCATGTAACACTCTGTCCCCCAACCCCCCACCACCCCTTGCCACACCCTGCCCCCACACATGTAAAAACCTGTCCCCCCCCACCACCAAAACCCTTCCACACTCCCACCACCACACATGGGACCGCTCTGTCCACCACCCCACCCCCCATTGCCACCTCCTACCACCACACATGTAAAAACTGTCCACCACCCCCACCACCCATTTCCAACTCCTACCACCACAATGTAAAACCTTCCCCCCCACCACCACCCCCATTGCCCCACACATGTAAAACCTGCCCCCACCCATTGCCACACCTGCCCCCCACACATGTAACACTCTTCCACCACCACCACCACCCTTGCCACACTCCTACCCCCACACAGTAACATCTGTCCCCCACCACCACCCCCCATTTCCACCTCCTACCACCACACATGTAAAACTGTCCACCACCCCACCACCCATTGCCCCCAAATCCTCCCACACATGTAAAAACTCTGTCCACCACCCCCACCCATTGCCACCTCCCGCCCCCAAATGTAACACTGCCACCCCACCACCACCCTTGCCACCTCCTGCCACCAAACCCTGAAAACTCTGTCCCCACCCCCACACCCCTTGCCACATCCACCCCCAAAACATGTAAACTCGTCCACCCCCCCCAAAAGGATTGCCACACTCCTACCCAACAAAGTAACATCTGTCCCCACCCATTGCCACACTCCTACCACCACAAATTAAAAAACTGTCCACCACCCAAAACCACCCCTTGCCAAAACTCCTACCACCACAAGTAACCACTGTCCACCACCACCACCCCGCTGCCACACTCCTACCACCCACATGTAACGCTCTGTCCCCCACCACCACCACCCATTGCCACACTCCCGCCACCACACTGTAACACTCTGTCCACCACCCCCACCATTGCCCCACTCCCGCCACCACACATGTAAAACCCCTGTCCCCCACCACCACCACCCATTGCCACACTCCGCCACCACACTGTAACACTCTTTTCCACCACCCCCACCCTTCCCCACTCCTGCCCCACACATGTAACACTGTCCACCCCCACCCCCACCCCCTTGCCCACCCTGCCACCACACTGTCCTGTCCCCCCCACCACCCCCATTGCCCCCACTCCTCCACCCCACATGTACGCTCGTCCACCCCACCACCACCCCTTGCCACACTCCTGCCCCACCATGTACACTCTTCCCCCACCCCACCACCCATTGCCACACTCCTACCACCACACAGTAAAACTCTGTCCACCACCACCACCCCATTGCCAACTTACCCCCACCAGTAAAACTCTGTCCACCACCACCACCCCCCCTTGCCACACTCCTACCACCCACATTAACACTCTGTCCACCACCACCACCACCCATTCCACACTCCTGCCCCCCAACATGTAACACTGTCCCCACCACCACCACCCCTTTTCCACCTCCTCCCCCCATGTAAACTCTGTCCACCCCCCCCCCCATTGCTACACCCCGCCACCACACATTAAAACTCTGTCCCCCCCCATTGCCACACTCCCGCCACCACAATGTAAACTGTCCACCCCACCCTCACCCATTGCCACACTCCTGCCACCACCATGAACACTCGTCCCCCACCCCCACCCCCCATTTTCCACACTCCTACCACCACACTGTAACACTCTGTCCACCACCACCACCCATTTCCCACTCCTACCACCACCATGTAACACTCTGTCCACCACCACCACCACACTCCTGCCACCACCAGGGAAAACTCTGTCCACCCCAACCACCACACATTGCCACACTGTCCACCACACTGTAACACTCGTCCCCCCACCACAACCCATTTCCACACTCCTACCACCACACATGTACACTGTCCACCCCACCACCACCCATTGCCACACTCCGCCACCACACGTAAAACTTGTCCACCACCACCACCACCCCTTTCCACACCCTACCCCCACACATGTAACACTCTGTCCCCACCACCACCCTTGCCCACTCCTACCACCACACATGTAACACCCGTCCACCACCACCACCAACTTTCCCCACTCCTGCCACCACACTGTAAACTCTGTCCACCACCACCACCACCCATTTTTCCCCACTCCTACCACCACCATGAACACTCGTCCCCACCACCACCCATTGCCCCACTCCACCCCACACATGTAAAAACTCTGTCCACCACCACCACCACACATTGCCCCACCCTACCATACACATGTAACACTCTGTCCACCACCACCCCCACCATTTCCACTCTCCTACACCACAATTTAAAACTCTGTCCCCCACCCCCCCACCCATTGCACACTCCTACCCCACAAAAAACTGTAAAAAAAACACCCCCAAAAAAACCTGTCCCCCCCCCCCCCACCCACACCCATTGCCACAAACCACCACCCAAATGGACTCTGTCCCCAATTTCCCCCTCTTTTCTTGAAAACACCCACAAACATCACCTTTTAACTCCCTCAAACCAGTGTGTCTAAGGCGTTGGGGGAGGTTAGACTTGGATAAATCTTTTCCCCACCTACACATTTTGTTTTTAACACCACGTGTTCAGGGGGTGTTGGGTGAGGAAACTTTTAAAATAAAATCTTTTAACCCCACTCTACACATTCATGATTTTAACACCACTGGGGTAGGGCGTGTTGGTAGGGCCCCTTAGCATAAAAAAATTTCCCCCACTCCAGACATTTATGTTTTTTAACACCTTGTTATCAGGGCGTGTTTGGGTGAGGGAGACTTCTTAGTAAAAATTTTTCCCCCCCTCCAGACATTCATATTTTTAACACCCCTGTGTGCAGGGTGTGTTGGGGGAGGTAGACTTTTAGTAAATTTTTTTCCCCCACTCCCGACATTCTGTTCTTTTCACCACCGTGTGTACTCAGGTTGAAAGTGCTTCATGTGAATCTTCCGTGGCTGGCAATATCCCTCTTTGTCTTGAACATTGCCCCAAACATCACATTTAAAAACCCTCAAATCAGTGTGTGTCAGGGGGTGTGTGGGAGGGTTAAAAATTCGATTAAATTTTGCCCAAAAACCAGACATTTATGATTTTTAACAACCCCCGTGTGTCAGGGGGTGTTGGTGAGGGGAACTTTGAGAAATCTTTCCCCACTCCCCGACATTCGATTTTTTAAAACCCCCGGTGTTCAGGGGGTTTTTGGGGAGGTGAACTTTTGATAAATCTTTCCCACACTCCAGACATTTATGATTTTTAACACCACGGGGTGTCAGGGGGTGTTGGGGGGAGGTGAGACTTGATTTAAAATTTTCCCAACTCCGACATTATATTTTTAACACACTGTGTGTCGGGTGTGTTTGGGGGAGGTGAGACTTTGAGTAAATTTTTTTTCCACACTCAGAATTATAAATTTTTTAAAACCCCTGGTGTAGGGTTGGTTTTGTGAGGGGAATTTTTAGTAAATTTTTTTCCCCCACTCCCAGACATTTTATTTTTTAAAAGCCTGTGTTCGGGGTGTTTGATGAACTTAAGAGTAAATTTTTTCCCCCAAACCAACATTCTTCCCTTTGGGACTGTGTTCAGGAAAATTTTTGCCAAACCCTCTTGTTTTAAAAAGTGAGCCCAAAAATGCCTCTCTCCCTTGGCTGGCTGCCTGCCTCCAGGGATTTTGCCACCCCCTGTGCCCCCAAGCTGAGGGGGAGATGTCGTGTCCGGCCACTGGGGTGTGCTCCCCTGCCCACAGCCTCCCGGCACATACCCCAGCCCCGGGGCCCGGTCCTCAAACTTTAAAGGGGGCCAAGTCGTCACAGAAAACCCCGTGGGGCTGTGACCTCACCCCCGCAACATGGTCCCGTCGGACACAGAAACTGGGACTGTGACCTCACACCCGAAAAAGTGGTACAGTCAGGACACAAATGGGGATATAATAAATTAAAAAAACAAAAAACCACTTATTGTCCCTATGGTCAAGTAAAAAAATGTAAAAATAAATAAATAAAAAAAAAATTAAAAAATTGGGGTTTTTTGTCCCTATTGAATTTTTTAAAATTTTTTATCCCTTCTTTTTTAAAATTTTTCCCAGGGAAGATTTTAAAATTTGGGGTGTTTTGGTTTGTTCACCTTTTGAATTTTAAAACCCCTTTCTCTAGAGCTTTCCTCGGAAAAAAAATTCCCCGAGAAAAGACGTTTTAAAGGAAAGGAGTGTTGGAGAATGAAATTTACACAACCTACCCCATTTTTGCCCACTAATTCCTAATCCCAGTTTTTCCCCCCCCAACTAAAACCCCTTCATTAAAAATTCCAAAAGGCAAGGGAAGACGAGGCGTTTCAGGCCGGGAAAAAATGTGGGGGAGAAACACTTTCTTTTCCCCCCATAAAACCGTGATTATAAAAGTAAGAGCAGGAAACCAAAGGGTGTTTCCTGAATTTAAAAAGGTTTAAACAAAACCAAAAACCCAATTGTGTTGGGCAATTTCAGTCCTAGTGTAAAATTATACCCTAAACTTTGTTGACTTAGATCGCCGCGGCAAGAGGTACGGCAGGCGTGTTCCTAGGGTGTCGCGTTCTAAAGATACGGCATGCCAACTAGCCGTATTTCTTGTTGGCTATAGATACGGCGGCCTGTTTCATAGCGTGATAAGACGATAGGCAGCTCTAATAGGGTGGTTAGGCGTACACGTGGTAGTTAGCGTCATACAAGCACACCACACACCCTAAATAATGATACACGGGAAATACGGGTTCTAATCATGGGCTGCAGTCAGTTCGTACACAAGTGGTTTCGTACACCAAAAATTTGTTATGTTGTTGTTGTTGTTTAAGGGCTGCGAGGATCCCTTGGGAACACTATGAGCCCGGGTGAGGTCCTATGATGCGATCACAGCGGCTGTAGTTGACCTGCCCTTCCTCGGGAAAAGGCCTGGTGAGGCGGATGACGGCGTGTTGCCGAGAGGGGGAACACCAGCCGCCGCCAGCAGGGTGGGCAGGTCAAAGGTGTTGACGTTCAGGGCGATGATTTGGGTGTGTAGCACCACACGGTGGGAGTGGAAGCGCGGACACTGCAGCAGAAAGTGTTCAATAGTCCTCCGGAACATTTATGCACCAGGGGCAGTGGGGGTCAGGGACGACGGAGGCGATGCAAAGTGAGCTGTGAGTGTCGTGTGCCCCAGGCGGAGGCGGGTGAGAGCGACATCAAGGAAAACGGGACTTTTTCCTTATCCACGGCTGGGGGGAAGAGTCACTGCGGAAAATGGCCCATGGAGGTGATGCGGAGGGCATCGCCGAGCGTGTTGTTCCGGCGGAGCGGCAGACCTGGGGGATGAGGCGTTTGGCCGCGGAGAGCCGGCAGAGGTAAGGGTGTAGTGTTTACATCCGTCAAGGCCAGCCCTGGCAGCAGAATCACCCACCCTCGTTGCCGGGGAATCCAGCGTGGGAGGGAACCCACTGAAAGTGATCTCCCCCCCCTCGTTGGTAAGGTGGAAAAGGGCCCTCTGGATGGGGGTGGACGAGGGACGTTAGGGGATCGTGGATGGCGGGAGAGGGGGAGGTGGAGTGAGGAGAGGGAGTCTGTGTAGACCACAGCCTTGCCCTTGGTGTGCCCGGTGTGAGGTGAAATGATGGCCTGGTGGAGGGCATAGAGCTCAGATGTTAAGACATCTGTCCCCGGGGGAAAAGCCTCCACGTCCTGCAGATGGAGGTGGCAGGATCGTAGATGGCAGCCGCCGTGGAGGGGGGTGAAGGGGAGTGGAGCACTGTGAACAGCTTTATGTGGTGGGGGATATAGCGATCTGTCCATCTGCCTGAACAGAGTCGCCGCCAGAATACTGGTAGAGTGCCGAGGGAGGAGGCCTGGAAGGTGCAGGGTAAACCTGGAGGAGGTGTCCAGCCAGGGTGGGAGGGGAGAGTGTGGGCTGGGGGGTTGTGGTGGTGTGGTGGTAGGCCTAGATGGTGAGAGCCAATGGGGCCCTAACCAGAAGGGGTTGCCTGGAAACCCGGAGACCAAACGGGGGCGTGGTGATTCACACCAGAGCCAGCGTAGAGAGCAGAAAGGGGTGAGATGGGGGCAGGCTCATGAGTTGGTGGTACTGCTGGCAAAAAATAACCCTTCTGTAGGTGGACAAGGGGAGGATGCCACTTTCGGCATGCAGGGAGAGAACCGGGAAGATTTCATGGCCCCCATGGAGATTCGAAGCGCGGCATTCTGAAGAGGATCCAGCTTGGTCAATGTAGTACGGGAAACCGACCCATAAATGCTGTTTGCCGTACATGAGTTTGGGTCTGATGGTGGCAAGGTAATATTGGAGGAGGAGATCCCGGGTTCGCACCCCAAGGGACACCGGAAAATCCTCTTCATGACATCCAGGCGCTTGTTGCAGGAGGTGCGGAGATATTCCACATGCCCGGCCCAGGAGAGGCGAGGACCGTCAGCCGCGCCCCAGGAAGGTGTGCGTCCTGGAGTAAGGGACCGGCGGGGGCCGCACAGTTGGAGGGCAGGTGGGGAGGGAAGCCGCTTGAGGGTGAAACAATAAGTGTGTTTTTTAGGGGCACTGACCTTCAGACCCCAAGTGTGGTCACCCAGTCCACCGAGGGAGATTGCTGCCTCTTGCAGGTGGGTCTGCGCCTGGGCCAACGTTGGGGCCCGGCTGACTACGGTGATATCGTCAGCATAGTGAGATGGTGGGAGTGGGCGGGAAGGTGGAGGTCGGAGAGGAGGACGTTGAATAAAAAGGAACTTAGGATGGAGCCTTGAGGAACGCCTCTGTGAATTGGGAGGGGGAGGGCGCCGGGGGAGGCACCCACTGCAACCCGGTACGAGCGACCGCCAGGAAGCCCCTGGACCCAGGCAAGGGTGGCCCCGGTAATTGCCCATGCCGGCCAGCTTGTATGGGATACCCTCGTGTGGGTGCCGTATCGAAGGCACCCTCCAGGTCAAGGGAAGAGTGTAGCCCATGACCTGGCGCTGAGGTAGGTGCCCGCAAATATGGAACTCAAGCTGGCCCAGCACGTCCATTGTGCCCTATGGGGGTCGAAAGCCGCACTGCTCCTCCCTTAGCAGTCGCTTCTCCTCAAGCCACCAGGAGAGACGTGTGGACACCAGGCGCTCCATCAGCTTCCCAATACAGGAGAGGAGAGCTATGGGCCTGTAGGAAGATGGGAAGAAGGATCTTTACCCGGCTTGTGGGATGGGGATGAGGACAGAGGGCTTCCAACAGGTGGGTAATTTCCTGTCTCCCAGCTGGCATTGTAAATGCGTAAGAGGCATTCCTGTAGGGGGGGAGAGGTGGGTGAGGAAATCGTAAGGGTTTTGTGGTCGTGTCCCGCTGCCTTGCCAGTACCAGTGTGGACGGGGCCCGCATCCAGTTCCCGCCGGCGTAAGGCTGGGTTTAGCTCAGGAAGACCGGGAGGCGATGGAGGTAGAGGTGGCTTGGTGGGGGGTCCGCAGGAGGATGGAGAGTAGGGGGAAGCCCGATCTTCTGGTGGTAGTGGCGAGCCAGACCCCTGCCTTCTCGGGGGCATCCAATAGAGACTGGGCAACCCATCCGTCAGAGGGATGGGGTGATGCGCCCCTTTCCCGCCCTCCATAGAGTGCAGGAAGTCCCAGGTTCTCCCTTTGGGGGAGAAGAGAAGGAGAGGGGGAGCAGTGGGGAACCCCCGGCACTCCTCTGGGCCTTGAGGATGATCTTGGCGCTGAAGGCGTTTGAGACGGCGGTAGTTAGTGCCTGCCAGTATCGTGGGTGTCCTCCGCCACTGGTTCCAAAGGGCCCCACGGCGGGCCAGTACTGCCCGGGCACAGTCGTCATTCCACCATGGCTTTCCAGGGCGACGGGGTGTGCGACGCGTGGCAAGGTGAAAGGCAGCCGCACCCGCCGTCTCCAGCGTCTGATGGAAGGAAGACGCGGCGTCCTCCAAGGGTAGAGTGGAGATATCCGATGAGGGCGGAGGGCCTCCCTGTAACGCGGCCACTCGGAGGATCTTATTCTCCAGCGGGGCAGGCAGCCAGGATGGGCTTCGGGTGAGCCTGTGGAACAAGGTCCAGAAAAAGGGGAAAGGTGGTACTCCCCATGTAAGGCCCAGTAGAGAAGGTGGAGGTGGTGAAGGCCGGGTCACCAATGAACAGTCCAGGACCGAGGGAGCACCAGTGTGGGGTGGAAACCCGGGGGCCAGACCAGGCGGGCCCCAGCAAGGGAGAGGTGAGGAGAGTCCAACATTATCCTGAAATGTGTTACCTGAAGGGTTCCGTTTGTGGGGAGGCAGGTCAGGCCCCCAGCATTGGTGGTGTGCGTTAAAGTCCCCCCTGATGATCACCGGGGGGGAGAGGGCGATATAGGGGTTCGATCTCCTGTGAAGTGGCGGCACCACCCGGGTTGTATATTACTGCCACGGTGAGCCAACCTCTCCGGAGGCTAACCCTGGCAGCAACGATCTCCAGGGCCCCCCGGCCACTGGGGAAGGGGAAGCGGGGAGCGGTGCAGCACGTCCTCGGAGGGCAAGGAGGACACCTCCACCACGGCCCTGTTGGCCCGGTCTTGCCCGAGGATAGAGTAGCCGGAAGGTTGAGCGCGAGGTGAGGGGGGAGCCAGGTCTCGCACAACCCGACCACTGAAGGAAGTGAGTCCCGCAGGTAGGTTGCAGTTCAGATGATTTCCGGAGGAGAGACCTGGCATCCAGAGGAGGAAGGTGAGGACCATATCCTATTTAAATAGGGAGGAGATGAGCATGAGAGGGTGGGCCACAGATAGGTGAGAATGGCTGGCACAGGTGTGCCCTTCTGGTAGAGGTGGTAACCCTTCCAGAGGAGGGTGAAAAGAGAGGAGATTACTGTATCCACGGAGGGGGGCGGAAGAAGCTGGTGCTGCAGTTGAGTGATCAGGATGCCGGGCGGGCTGGAGGGCCCTTTGGGGGCATAACGGGGGACGGGATCAAAGGGGCGGCATGGCGAAAGGCACTCCTGGTTCCTCCCCACGGTGGGGTGGCGAACCTGCGGCCGGTGCACTTCAGCCTCGATGGTGGAGTGGGTGAATTCAGACTCGAGATCTGGGGGGTGGGTGTAGACGGAGGGGCCTGATATCCGGGCGGTCGACGAGGTTGACGCAGGCGGATGCGACGGCGCACAGGAGGAGGAGTTTCTGCCGGGTTCAGGGGCGACGGCGGGAGCCTGAGGCAAGGAGGCATCATCTTCCGGGGCCTCCTGCAGCGGGCCGTACCTATTCCCTGTGGCGATGGCGGAATACGACATACCTGGGTGGACCGCCGTAGCTGGGGTGAGTAGGTGCAGCTGGTGCAGGCTTGGTTGGTGATGGTTGTGGCCTGCGGAGGGGCCCGGGAAAGGCTAGGGAGGTCGAGGCCCTCAGCTGCGTGTTGATGGCGTGCAGGGGCGTCCCCTCCCGCGCCAAGTCAGCATAGAGCTGCTGAGCCCGGCAGTTGAAAGTGCAGTGCGCAGACCTGGGCCCATGTGGTCCCCCGCACTGGAAACAGCGAAAGGGCCTGGTGCAGGTGATGTCGTCTCGCCGCATTGGTGAGGCCCGCTGCCCCCTGGAGCATCGCACCGGAGACCTGCAGGTGTTGAGGGAGTGGCCGATCCGATGGCACCCCGAGCAGCGGAGCAGAGGGAGGAGGTAGGGGCGTGCCCAGTACACCAACTGGGAGATGGGCACCTTTGTGGGAAGGGCCCACTCACCTTTAGGCGGAGCCACTTTCCAGTGGTGTACCTGGGCAGATTGTGGGCCGGGATCCAGGTGATCTCGACCACCTCGCCTCCATCGAAGGATCGAAAGTCCCTCCGGACCTCAGTGATGGCAGTTGAGTCATCCAGGGGCCCCACCCTGGCGTAATGGTAGTCAGGGCCTTCACGCTCAGCCCTGCGGCAGGTGACCTCCCATTCCCCCAGGGTAAAATTTGTTATGTAGTCTATATGAAACCATAGTCGTTTCGGGAAATTTTTTCGATAGGACCAAACTTCCACCCCAATTGGGAGCATGGTTTTTTTGTTCCCTTATTGTATTCAAAAGGCTTTTTTCATTGACTTTCCGTCGAAATCAATAGCTTCGGAGATATGAACATTTTATTTTGGGAAAAGGGAATACGTCTCCTTGTTTAAAAAATTCCCCCCTTTCCTCTTCTTGTGCCCCTCACGTTTTTGTTTCGTTTACCTAACCTAAGCAAAAACCTAAACCAAACCCAAACCCTAACCCAAACCTTTAACCTCCAACTGGTCCAAATAAAAAGTTAATAAAAATACCAAACCCCGAAAAAAAAAATTTAATTCCTACCAGGGGTCGCACGGAAAACTTACCCCCCGAAAAAAAGCGATCCGTCACAAGAAGGGGAAAAGGGGGGCATTTTGAAAACAAGGAGACTTTTTCCCCTCCCACCTAAAATGTTCTACTCTCCAAACTTTTATTTTCCGGAAAGCTAAAAGGGAAAAATGTCCTTTGGAATCAAAAGGTAAACAAAAACCATGCCCCCCCTATTGTGTGGGGAATTTGGTACTTCGTAAATAATCGTCGTTTCGTACATGCAGCTCGAATTGAACTTGCTACTATTACAAACGACCGATAGGTAAGGTAAGATAAGGTAAGGTAAGGTTCGGTTAGGTTGGTAAGGAAAGTAGCCACGGGTGCGCCTCCAAAACAAAAGTGATGCGGGGCAAAGGGGAAGAGGGGGGGGTAAAAAAAACAAAAAAATCTTTGTAAAAAAAGGAGACTTATTCCTCCTCTCCCTAAAATGTTCATATTCCAAAACTATTGATTTGCGACGGAAAGCTAAAGGAAAAAATGTCTCTTAGAAACATAAGGAAAATAAAAACCATGCCCCCAATTGGTGGGGAAAGTTTGGTGCTGTCGAAAAAATTACCCATTTGCCTTAATAGCCTGTTCCCAGCCTCTCTTCACCCCACAACCACCCCACCCTTACTCCCCTTTGTTTTTGTTTTTTGAAGGGCAGTGATGTCAAAATCAACATATTCGCCCGGGAGTACGCCGTGAAAAATCAAAAGTCGGGACGTGGCTTAGTCTTGCGGGTAAAGCACGGTGAGGGGGGACGGGGGGGCTCGTGACGGGTGGCCCGGCAGCGGGGGCCAGCAGGTGGTCGTAAAAGGGTGGTGACTTTCAGGGCGATGAGGTGCCACGAAAGAAGTTGTCGTGGGAGGGGAAGCGAGACATACGCAGAAGTGGTCAATGGACCCCGGGGACGTTTCCTGCAGGGGGGCTGGGGTCAGTGTGGGGTGCAGGTGTCTGGAGTGTTGTGTGACCGATCCTCAGGCGGGGGAGGCGAATCCAAAACGCGGGGCGTTTTCTTTCCCGGGTGCGGGGAGGGTTTTGTGCGGTAGTGCCCTGGAGGGGGACGGGGGGCGTCGCCGAGCGACCTTCCCAGGCGGGGTGGCAGACATTAGAATCAACGCTTGGGGGTGGAGAGCGGCAGAGGGGGGGTTGATGCTTACCTCCGAGAAGGCCTTTGGCATTTTTTTTTACACGACTATTATTTTTCCCGGCCGTTTTTTCAAACTTTTTTTTTTTTGATGGAGATACATTGTTACAATGAAAAAGTGACCCTGGGTTTGGGGAAAAAAAAAACTTTTTTTAAAGGTTTCCGGAAAAAAAAAGGTAAATTTTACGATGGCACCAAAATTCCCTACCAATTGGGACATGGTTTTTGTTTACCTTTTTGTATTCTAAGAGCATTTTCTCCTTGAGCTTTCGTCCAAAACAATAGTTTTTGGAGA
>JACEEZ010022378.1:133158-143158 GCA_016584305.1 Chionoecetes opilio | reverse complement strand
AATGAGGGGAAGTGGAGGATGGAGGGGAGAGAAAGGAGGGGAAGTGGAGGAGGGAGGGGAGAGTAAAGGAGGGGAAGTGGAGGATGGAGGGGAGAGAAAGGAGGGGAAGTGGAGGATGGAGGGGAGAGAAAGGAGGGGAAGTGGAGGATGGAGGGGAGAGAAAGGAGGGGAAGTGGAGGAGGGAGGGGAGAGTAAAGGAGGGGAAGTGGAGGATGGAGGGAGAGAAAGGAGGAGTGGAGAGGGAGGGAGAGTAAAGGAGGGAATGGAGGATGAAGATAAAGGAGGGGAAGTGGAGGAGGGAGGGGAGTAAAGGAGGAAGGAGATGGAGGAGAGAAGGAGGGAATGGAGGAGGAGGGGGGAGTAAAGGAGGGGAAGTGGAGGAGGGAGGGGGAGAAAGGGGGGTAGGTAGGTAATATGATTATATGTATTGACTGGACCAGGAATATGAGAGAGAGAGAGAGAGAGAGAGAGAGAGAGAGAGAGAGAGAGAGAGAGAGAGAGAAGAGAGAGAGAGAGAGAGAGAGAGAGAGGAAAGATAGAGAGAGAGGAGAGAGAGATAACTTTGATTGAAATGAACAATAACTTGGTTGAATTAATGTCTTTGTGCTCCTATACGTGTGTGTGTGTGTGTGTGTGTGTGTGTGTGTGTGTGTGTGTGTGTATGTGTGTGTGTATGTGTGTGTGTGTGTGTGTTTTATTCCTTTATTTAATCTTTTCTTATAATAATTATCCCATGAAGAAGAAAAAGAACGGTTTAACCTTTTTTTTCGAGACTAAAAAAGTACAAATCAGTTTCATAGCCTGTTTTTTCCCTTTAGTTTAAGAGAGAGAGAGAGAGAGAGAGAGAGAGAGAGAGAGAGAGAGAGAGAGAGAGAGAGAGAGAGAGAGAGAGAGAGAGAGAGAGGAGAGAGAGAGAGAGAGAGGAGAGAGAGAGAGAGAGAGAGAATTATTACTGTCAGGTTCAATATTTTCCTTTTTTCTGTATTATTTTCTCATCTTTTTCATCTATAATAATAATAATATAAGTGAAAGTGTGTCTGTCTGTCTGTCTGTCTGTCTGTTTGTCTGTGTGTGTGTGTGTGTGTGGTATAGGTTCCGCCCCCCGTGGCGCAATCACCTCACATGGCACATTTTTGGAACCAGGTCGACCAGGGGAAGGCTTTAAGCCCACTTATGAGATGATCCGATCACTTTTTTTCTTCTTCTTTTTTAGCAGCCTATTAGCGAGAATTGTGAAAAAAAAAGTGGGTTGCGAGAATTAGAGAGAACTGCAACTCCGAAATGCCAGGGGTCGCTGGCAGTTTTAACTCACAATTTGGTGAAAAGTTGGTCAACTTGAAAGAAAAATATGGGCTTATTCCACTGCACTTAAAACACAAAAGTATAATATTAAGAACGATTTTCTTCTATATGTATATTGTATAGAAGCCTGATTCTGTAAAACATTGTATATAACCAAATAACCAAGTAGGTTATAGTTGAGGAGGCGAGGTAAATGCTACTCTATGATATTATATAGTCAATAACGTATGTTTATAAGTTATCTATACCTAGGCAGTCATATGTTTCTGTTATTATTGTGTATCAATCAGATAGAAAGCCTGGAAGTGCAATGAGTCGACGCGTGAAGTGGCAATGTTTTGATTCAATCTCCCCGCCACAATCTCCCCGCCCACCACTCCCCGCCGCGGCGTGTCGCCTCCACAATTATAACCTACATTGTCGCAGCAACAAGCCGATTTCGGCATTCTTTATTCTTCGTTTTTCCAAGGCATTGCTTATTGTATTTTGACAAGCGTTTGCCAGACGCAGCAGTACTGTCTTAGAAAACAGTGTGAACATCGCCCAAATTTTACATGCCACAATATACATGTAAAAAATATATTAAGCTTTGCTACTCGAGGCGAGTAATTTGCATTAAATTGCTATCTTAGAACGTTCAATCGTAATGCATGTCATGCATACACTTACTAGAACAACAGAAGAACGTTCTTTTTTAGTATTCAGATGCGGTGCATCAATATTCATTGCGAAATTGATTTATGAAAAATATTAGTCGCGGAGGGAAAACACAGTAGACCAACCTTTGAGTTAAAACTGCCAGCGACCACTGGCATTTCTCGAGTTTCAGTTCTCTCTAATTGAGGAAACCTTGATGTAGGGTGATGGGTAATGGGTGAGTGAATGGGTGTGTGGTGATGGGTAATGGGTGAGTGAATGGGTGGGGGGTGATGGGTAATGGGTGAGTGAATGGGTGGGGGGTGATGGGTAATGGGTGAGTGAATGGGTGGGGGGAATACATACATTTCTACATCCATGATTTCAGGAAAGTTAGAAGGGGCTATCTGGAGAGTCCGTGTTTGGTGGGCCTTCGGCCCACCAAACACAGGTGGTGGGCCCACCAATAGCCCTCCGCAGGAGCTAGCCAAAAAGTCCGCCCGGAGGGCGGCTTTGCGGTTTTAGTTGACTTATAATTTTCACATTACATTTAAATGACCTCATGAATAAATTATAATCGATATATACTGAATATATAACAATTACTACTATCACCTGTAATTCCGCCGTATTATTCTTACCAAATTGCTGGGTTGAGAATATTTAAGTTTACAATGCTGACCCAAAGAAAAAATAAAAGTAAGAAAGTAAAAATAATAAAATTGCAGAGTAAAGTAAAGTAAAGAAGTAAAAAAAAGTAAAGTAAAGTAAGTCAAAGTAAAAAAAGTAAAGTAAAGTAAAGTAAAATAAAAGTAAACAAGTAAAATAAAAAAGTAAATAAAGTAAAGTAAAATAAAAGTAAACAAGTAAAATAAAAAGGTAAAATAAAGTAAAATAAAAGTAAACAAGTAAAATAAAAAAGTAAAGTAAAGTAAAATAAAAGTAAACAAGTAAAATAAAAAAGTAAAACAAAGTAAAATAAAAGTAAACAAATAAAAAATTAAAGTAAAGTAAAGTAAAATAAAAGTAAACAAGTAAAATAAAAAATTAAAGTAAAGTAAAGTAAAATAAAAGTAAACAAGTAAAATAAAAAAGTAAAGTAAAGTAAAGTAAAATAAAAGTAAACAAGTAAAATAAAAAAGTAAAATAAAGTAAAATAAAAGTAAACAAATAAAAAAGTAAAGTAAAGTAAAATAAAAGTAAACAAGTAAAATAATAAAGTCAAGTAAAATAAAAGTAAAAAGGTAAAAAAAAATTCAAGTCAAGTCAAGTAAAATAAGAGTAAAGGTAATTTTTTTTTTTAAAGTAGTAAAGTAAAGTGAGAAAAAAAATAATGTAAAGTAAGTAAGTAGGAAGGAAAACAACGCCGTACCATAAAAAGCAAAGTGTTGGCATTAGTAGTGGATATAAAAGTTTTAAAGAGGCTCGGGTGTTAGGAAAGCTCTCATCCTCCTCTTCTTCCTCGTTTTTTTTTGTTCCCCTAATTTTCCTCTTCCTCTTTCTCCTCTTCTTCCTTGTTTTTCTCTATTTTTATATTATCCTCTATTTATCCCATTTTCCTCCTCTTGTTCTTCTTCTTCCTTTATCTATCTCATTCTCCTTTTCCTTATCCCAACTTATTCCTTTTCTTTTCCCTCTCTTACTTTACCCTCGATTCTCTTTCTTTTCCTCCTCCTCCTCCTCTGTCCATTCCTTCCCACACCCCTTTCTTACTCTTGCCTTTCATTTTCCCTCTTCTTCCTCTTCCTACTCTCTCCCTTCCCTCCCACACCCCTTTCCTCTCTTTTCCTCTTTTCCTCCTCCTTCCTCTCTCTCCTTCCCTCCCACCCCCTTTCCATCTTTTCCTTTCCCCTTATCCCATCACCGACTCTCACGCCACCAAAACGAAGGAACCCACCTCATTGTAATATTCCTCGCTAACTCAATAACACTCCCTGTGCATACTTGCCTTCACTCTTTCGCAGATAGCCTAGCAAGCCTCCAGCCCAGAACCTTACTGTTGTAGAGAGAGACTCCGAGTAAGGTAGATGACCTGCCGAAAGACCGACCATTCCTAAAGCTGCTTCCTTCTCACCAATTCCGACTGAGCTACGCCAAGCCAAGAGACCTCGACCTTCATTATCAGCCGATCTTGATACAACTTATCATTTTTGCCTCCTGTACAATTCAAGAAGAAGGAGAATACGAGAAAAATGGAGAAGGAACCCAGACGCAGAATGTAAAGATATGCACACAAGAGTAAACAATAAGAATTGCCTGAAGCAGAGATGAGCGCACCTGAGAGAGAGAGAGAGAGAGAGAGAGAGAGAGAGAGAGAGAGAGAGAGAGAGAGAGAGAGAGAGAGAGAGAGAGAGAGAGAGAGAGGAGAGAGAAGAGAGAGAGAGAGAGAGGAGAGAGAGAGAGAGAGAGAGAGAGAGAGAGAGAAATAATAATAATAATAATAATAATAATAATAATAATAATAATAATAATAATAATAATAATAATAATAATAATTTATTGGCCGTCATGTTACAATTCAGTATAAGGAAATACATGGTGAGTTATATGGCAGGGCCCGATGAGCAAATGCTCTATTACGGGCCTGAATCATTATCTCTAGGTTAAATTTCTCTCACAGTGATGGCCGCAGACAACTCAACATAATATACATAAATGTAATTTTTATCTATTCTGATTTTTATACACCTACATACTTACGCATACAAATACATACACGCATATATACATACATAAACACATACATATATACATACTCGTATATACACTCATACATAAATACATACATATACACGCATACACAATACATACACATACACACATTCATAAATACATACATATACACACATACATATTCATCCACACCTACATGATCATACACAGGTGCCTATAGTAACGATTCGTATCTAGCAAATAATTCTCGTTTAATCCTCGACTTGAACATGTTCTTGGAAGTGGAATTGTTAGTGTGGTCTGAGAGTGTATTCCATGTCCTACAACCCCTGACAAGGACACTCTGCTGGGCGTGTGATGTTCTGCACCGAGGAAGTCTCAGCTCATGGCGTGTGCTCCTTGTCGCAATGTTGTGTGGTGCCCGTGTAGAGTCAATAGTAATGACACAGTTACTTAATGCATTGTATACAAAAATACCTGTTCGAAAGCTTATGATATCTTGTAATTTTAATAAGGAATTATTCTTGAAATAAGGATTAGTGTGTTCATAACGACTACAGTAATACATTACTCTCAATATTATTTTCTGTGTAACAAAGAGGTTATGAAGGTATGTGGGACATGCACCTCCCCAAACTGCGGCACAATATGTTAAGTGTGGGTAAACCAGTGACATATATATTTGCTTAACATTGCTATCATTCATATTAGATCTTATATTATATACCACTCCTATTATTCTACCAATTTTCAGTTTAATGTAATATATATGAGCTTACCATCGTAAATGTTCATCTATTATTACCCCTAAGAATTTTGCTTCTTCAACTCTTAAGTATTTCAATGTTGTTTATCTTAATGGAAATGTTGGTTATTGGCTGTCGCAAGCTAGGATGAGATGATAAATACTGTGTCTTGTTAAGGTTTAAAGAGAGCTTATTACTATCAATCCAGTTCGATACGTGTACTAATTCGCTATTTAAAGTAGTTTCTAATTCTCTAAGGTCACGGCTTTTAAGATAAATAGTAGTGTCGTCTGCAAATAGAAGAAAATTCAGTCTATCACTTGAGTGCATTATATCATTTATGTATATCAAGAATAGTATAGGTCCCAGAACTGATCCTTGAGGAATGCCATATTTGATTGTTTTAATATTGGATATTTTGTCATTGAAAATTACATACTGCTTCCTGTCTCCTAGATAACTCCTAAACCAATGCTTTGCAGTTCCCCTTATCCCGTATAGGAATAATTTTTCTAACAAAATACTATGTGAAATCGTATCGAATGCCTTAGCCAAATCACAAAATAGTGTTAGCTGAAACATTTTAGTATCCAATGTGTCATAGATAGTCTGGCAAAGACTGTGTACCGCCAATTCTGTGGAATATCCAGCTCTAAATCCATACTGGTGATTAGTTAATATCGAGCACCGATGTAGGTAAATTTTTAATCTTGACACCATTACTTTTTCAAATATTTTACTGAATGTAGTGAGCATTGATATGGGTCTATAATTATGGGCACTTGTGTTGTCTCCTTTTTTGTGTATCGGAATTACTTTAGCTATTTGAAGCTGCTCTGGGAAAATACCGTCTTGGAAGGATCTGTTTACAATGTGTACGAGGAATGGAGTGATCATGTCCATACAGTGCTTCACTACCCTAGGGTGAATATCGTCGTAGCCAGAAGAAGTGGATTTGAGATATTTAATAATATTCTTTATCTCTACTGCTGTAGTTGGTTGTAAATACATAGAATGTGGCACAGGTTCTGGCATATACTCCCTAAAGGACACACGACAGAGAGAGAGAGAGAGAGAGAGAGAGAGAGAGAGAGAGAGAGAGAGAGAGAGAGAGAGAGAGAGAGAGAGAGAGAGAGAGAGAGAGAGAGAGGAGAGAGAGAGAGAGAGAGAGTTTTAACATGAGTGATTCTAATATTAAAGTGTAATAACAATAAAAACAACAACAATGATGAAAAATAATAGTAATATAAATAACCAATCCTAATGATAATAGTAGTAATGATGATAAGATTAATAGTAATAATAATAATAATAATAATGACAATGATATTAGTAATGATAGGAGTAGAAATATCTTGGCCATTACTCAAGCAAAAAAAAAGAAGAAAGAAGTCAAATAAGAAAATCAAATAAAAAAAAATAAAAAAAATATTGCTGTGAATCCCAAAATACGAGAGATATATTACTCGTTACGTTTTCTCTAATAAAGTAATGAAAGAAAACGGGATTGCCTTGCCCGCTACAAGGAAAGAAACGCGTTATTCTTTGCAGGGTGAACTATGCAATTAGAAGCTGGCCATTTGCGTTCATGCAAATTCATAGAGCTTTAAATAGAGGAACGAATATATCTCTGTGAAGCCAAATTGATAGTCGAGGAAAAATACATCACTTTTTAAACAAGTATACATTAGATTCTTGGATTTATGTATATGTATGTATATGTATGACTTGAAATGAGGAGGTTTGTATTATTAAGAGGATAGAAAGAGGAGAAAGAGGAGAAGAAGAGGAGAAAGAGGAGAAGAGGAGGAGAAAGAGGAGGAGAGGAGAAGAGGAGGAGAAAGAGGAGGAGAGAAAAAAGACGATAAGAAGTATTGATAGGATAAGTTGATTTTTTTAGGTGGTGGATAGAAAAAAAAAGTGGTATTTGGGTAATCATGAAACTATCCACACACACACACACACCCACCCACCCACCACCACCACCCACCACCCACCCACCCACCCACCCACCCACCCACCCACCCACCCACCCACCCACCCACCCACCCACCCACCCCACCCACCCACCCACCCACCCACACCACCCCACCCACACACACCCACCACCCACCCACCCACCCACACCACCCACCCACCCACCCACCCACCCACCCACCACCCACACACACACACACACACACCACAATAGCACAGTATAAAATCTATGTAGTATTGTAAGGTGATAATGAAATAGAATCACTCAATCAGGTGTTATAATGTCGGTAATTAGTATAAGTAATTAAGTTTGACCGGTGTGTGTGTGTGTGTGTGTGTGTGTGTGTGTGTGTGTGTGTGTGTGTGGTGTGTGTGTGTGTGTATGTTATGTGTGTGTGTGTGTGTGTGTGTGTATGTGTATGTGTTGTGTATGGTATGTGATGTGTGTGTTGTGTGTGTGTGTGTGTGTGTGTATGTGTGTGTGATGTTGGTATGTGTGTGTGTGTGTGTGTGTGTGTGTGTGTATGTGTGTGTGTGACAAAGTGAATTAAATATTGTGTATTTACCAGAATTTGTAACTTGCCTGTTTTGTTGTTATGTGTGTGTGTGTGTGTGTGTGTGTGTGTGTGTGTGTGTGTGTGTGTGTGTGTGTGTGTGTGTGTGTGTGTGTGTGTGTGTGTGTGGTGTTGTGTGTGTGTGTGTAATCACGTTAGTTAGTATGCATCAATTGTTTTTATTTGATTAACATGTTTATTCGCTCCCTGTGCAGTGTATTTTCAAGCTGCATTTTGTATCACAGGCAAGTTCATCAATTTGATTTTAATCCAATTTGCTTTTTTTCTCGTGTTTTCAAGCCTCGTTTTTACATCAGAGGCAAGCTGTTAGAATTAATGTGTTTTCTAATATTTTTTCAGTCTCTCTTTCTGTCTCTCTCTCTTTCTTTCTCTCTTCTTTCTCTCTCTTTCTCTCTCTTCTCTCTCTCTATCTTTCTTTCTCTTTCTTTCACTACCTCTCTCTATCTATCTCTGTCATTGTGTTCCCTTATACATTACACGTACTACACAAATTACTGCATTAAATAATCATTTATATACATATCTAACTGTATAATCTTACTTACTGTCTTATCCACTTATGTCTATGCTTTTGTTATGTTATTCATCTACTTTATTCTTTTGTGTCTATTGATGCAGTTTTACCAATTAATGACCTACTCTCTTGCTAACTTATAAAAGTAGTAACTTTCCTCCTATCAGATTCCCTTTATTAGAAAAACATTATGCAGCAATTTCGTGTATATTAATTCATCACCTGTTCCTGCATAGTCATGTGTACTTAATTACCTGTGTATTTATTTACCTTAATTACCTGGCATCACTACCTGGGAACTCCGTATTTACCTGTACACTTACCTTGCCTTATACACCTGTTACTACTCATTTATACCACCACCACTACTACTACTATTCATTAATGCTACTACTACTACTACTACTACTACTACTACTACTAAAACAACAACAACAAAACTACTACTACTATTGCCATTAATGCTACTACTACTACTACTAAAACAACAGCAACAAAACTACTACTACTACTACTACTATTGCCATTAATGCTACTACTACTACTACTAAAACAACAACAACAAAACTACTACTTCTACTACTATTGCCATTAATGCTACTACTACTACTACTAAAAACAACAACAACAAAACTACTACTTCTACTACTATTGCCATTAATGCTACTACTACTACTACTACTACTACTACTACTACTACTACTACTACTACTACTACTACTACTACTACTACTACTACTGTTGTATGTATCTTCGGGGGAGATGTTGTATTGTTAATTAGCAGTTGAAATGTTAGCTCGACTGTTTCGAGCATAGCTTCAGACGAGCTCACCTCCTAGGGTTCGGGAGCCCACCCGGACAGAGTTAGTCCGGCTGGCATGCTGTCTGTATCTGCCTTCACAAGTAAAGACGTTGCCACACTTAAGCGTTTCCCGTGTCCTAGCCAGTCAGGAAGAATAACACATGGCGCTGCGGACAGGATCTCTTCGTCATCTTCCTTCTTCCTGACTGGCTAGGGCACAGGAAACGCTTAAGTGTGGCAACGTCTTTACTTGTGAAGGCAGATACAGACAGCATGCCAGCCGGACTAACTCTGTCCGGGTGGGCTCCCGAACCCTAGGAGGTGAGCTCGTCTGAAGCTATGCTCGAAACAGTCTAGCCTAACATTTCAACTGCAATTAACTCAACAACAACTACTACCTACTACTACCACTACCACATTACTACTACCACTCTACTATACTAACAACTACCAACAATACAACTTACTACTACTACTACTTTCCATTAATGCTACTACTACTATACTAAAACAACACAACAAAACTACTACTACTCTACTATGCACTGTAATCTTACTACTACTACTACTACTAAAACACAACAACAAAACTACTACTACTACATACTATTAGCTTAATGCTACTACTACTTACTACTACTAAACACAACAACAAAACTACTACTACTACACTATTGCCATTAAATGCTACTACTACACTACTACTACTAAAACCAACACAACAAAACTACTACTACTACTACTACTTTGCCATAATGCTTCTACTACTACTACT
>JACEEZ010022378.1:113158-123158 GCA_016584305.1 Chionoecetes opilio | reverse complement strand
TTCATGGTAGTTTTTTTTTAAACCACGAAAATTCACTGTAGTTTTTTTTAAACCACGAAAATTCACGGTAGTTTTTTTTTAAACCACGAAAATTCACGTCTGTTTTTTTTAAACCACGAAAATTCACGTGTTTTTTTTAAACTACGAAAATTCACGGTAATTTTTTTTTTAAACCACGAAAATTCACGTGTTGTTTTTAAATCACGTAAATTCACGTCTGGTTTTTTTTAAACCACGAAAATTCACGTCTGGTTTTTTTTAAACCACGAAAATTCACGGTAGTTTATTTGACAACACGAAAATTCACGTAACTTTCTGGTTTTGGTTAATTTATTTTAGTCTCTGATGAGGTGGCTTACAGTTTTCTTTATTACCCTGTATGCTTTAATCCGAAGTGAAAAATTGCTAATATCTACTAAAACGATATAACTAAACTTTTCGCTTTTATTTTTAGACCACGAAAATTCACATTTTTAATTTTCTTATTTTGACGCCACGAAAATTCACTTTTTTTTGACGCCACGAAAATTCACTTTTTATTTTTGACTCTACGAAAATTCACGTCTGTTTTTTTGACACGAAAATTCACGTCTGTTTTTTTGACACGAAAATTCACGTCTGTTTTTTTGACACGAAAATTCACGTGTATTTTTTTGACGCCAAGAAAATTAACTTCTTTTTTTTTTGACACCACGAAATATTTTTTTTTACCCCACGAAGTTTTTTTTTTTACACCACGATTTTTTTTTTGACACCACGAACATTCACGTCTATTCTTATTGACACGACGAAAATTCTCGTAACTTTCTGGTTTAGTTACATTTTCTTTAGTCCCTGATTAAGTCCCTGACTAACAGTTTTCTTTTTTACTCTGTGTGTTAATACTAAATAGTCTTTCATAGGTGTTAGTTACATGTTTTTAGTGTTAGAGGAACGGAGGGTAAGTAGCCGTGAGGTCATAGAGAGACTGTGACCCATGACCTCTCATCGTGCAGGTCATTATGTATGGTTGATGGAAAATGACCTTGAGTTGTACCCAGAGAGAGAGAGAGAGAGAGAGAGAGAGAGAGAGAGAAGAGAGAGAGAGGAGAGAGAGAGAGAGAGAGAGAGAGAGAGAGAGAGAGAGAGAGAGAGAAATAACACGGGTACACGGGTTTTGGTGGATGTTTTTGTATTTATAATGACAAGAAGGAGGGAAGAATAACCAGCTGTTTCGTTCCCTTGTTTTCTTACCATCTCAAATCGTACCCTCAAAGAACCGTCCGTCACTCTTCGTTTACTGTCTGCGTCTACTGTTTGTCTACTGTTTATATCTACTGTCTACGTCTACTGTTTGTTTACTGTTTATATACGTCGTCTACTGTTTACTGTCTAGTTTCTACTGTGTACGTCTACTGTATGTCTATTGTTTGTCTACTGCCTGTCTACTGTGCCTACTGTCTCTGTCTACTGTTTGTCTGTCTACTGTCTGTCTACTGTCTGTATACTGTCTGTCTACGTCGTCTACTACTGTCTACTGTCTGTCTACGTCGTCTACTGCCTTCGTCTATTGTCTGTCTACTGTCTATCTACGTCGTCTACTGCCTACGTCGTCTACTGTCTGTCTACTGTCTGTCTATCTACTGTCTGTTTATCTAATGTCTGTCTACTGTTTGTATACTGTCTGTCTTCGTTTTATACTGTCTACTGTCTACTGTGTCTACTGTCTGTTTACGTCGTCTACTGTCTGTCTACGTCGTCTACTGTCTACTCTCTTGCGTCTACTGTCAATTGTCTATCTACTGTATGTCTACTGTCTGTCTACGTCATCTACTGTCTACTGTCTGTCTACGCCGTCTACTGTCTACTGTCTTGCCGCAGCGAAGGTCTATTTTCTTCTTCTCCTTCGTATTCAAGACATGTTATATTCACGACCTTGTTTCCCATTCCTGGGATAAGCTACCAGTAGAACGCCACAAGTTTTTAGTAGTATTTGGCTTGTGGGTAAAGTTAGTTTTATTGTATTACTTTATTACTTTATTATTCGTACTGTACCTAAAAAAAAGAAGGGAATATATAGGAAGGTTAAAGGATAATTAAAGGAAACGGAACTATTTTCAAGGCTCAATATAGTAAGACGATGTAAAAAAGATCGTAAGATTATATAAGTTTATGTAAGATTGAGCTGTAAAATATAATAGTAATAAGATATCTCATTTCAATATACATTTGTTATTAATTTAACTAATTATGTCAATCACAAGGTAATCAAGGTATATTTTGGCTCTTAAATATGTTCGTATATAAAAAAAAATTGAGAAAGAAAGAAACTTGAAATTGAAAGAAAAGTCAACCAAAATTATAGCTCAAAATGTTCATTGTTTATTTTCTTGTTTATTTTCTCATTGTATATTTTGTTTATTTTCTACCTTTGTTTGTAACTAAAAAAGAGAAGAAAAAGAAAGTCTGCTAAGAAAAAGAAAGTCAAGTCAAGCAATCCAAGTCTCGCGTTCAAGGTATCGCATTTCAGTACACAATAATTCTTCACAAAACAAACCCTATCTGGACAATTCTGCATCAAAGTCAGAAAATAAGCTAGGAAATATAAAGAAAGATCAAACAAAACAAAGGCTCAATAAAGTAAGATCGCATTTCAGTACACAATAATTCCTCACAAAACAAACCCTATCTGGATCATTTAGGATCAAAGAAAGAAAATAATAGTATGAAAGTTTAAAAAAAATCAACCCAAGCAAAGTCTAAATAATGTAAGATCGCATTTCAGTAAACATTTCATTTCAACATTCATTCATTGTAGTGTGTGTGTGTGTGTGTGTGTGTGTGTGTGTGTGTGTGTGTGTGTGTGTGTGTGTGTGTGTGTGTGTGTGTGTGTGTGTGTGCGCGCGCGCGTGTGTGTCCTCAACATTCATTCATTAAACATTCAACATTTCATTTCAGTTAGGCTTCAACGTAAAAAAACAACAACAAAAATAAATCCTCACAAAACAAACCATGTCAAACTCAGGTTCAAAACGTGTCCCGTACACCAACAGGAGACATTAGGTTATTGAAGGGGATGAAGTCAGTGTCCTCTTCCTCCCTCCCTGCCGTCCCCTGCCTCCCCCCCTGCCATTGCCGTACCCTGCCAGGCGCCTCCGGTTACCCCAGGATTAATGAAGGGAAACATCATTAGCATAAGAGAAGCAGGATTAGGCTGGCAACTCAATTGGAGCAGAAACTCGAAGTCTGGCTGTCTATGGTGGAAAATTAAACAGCAAGTTATTATGAGGCTTTGGTTATCTTGTGTTATATATTTAATCTGTTTTGGGGGAAGTAGATAAGAGAAAAAAGTATATAAGTATCAGAGAAGGAGGATTATTTATGTAACCTAATTGGAACAGAAACCCGAAGTCTGTCTGTCTATGGTAGCAAATTAAACAACGGTTGTTATGGCGCTTTAGTTATATCAGCGTTTATATTCTATCTGTTTTAGGGAAAGTTAGGTAAGGTTAGGTTAGGTTTTTTATTCTATATGTGTTTAAGGAAAGTTTATTATGGTATTTAATTTGAACTTTATGGCGGGAAATTAAACAACAGGTTATTATGAGGCTTTGGTTATCTTGTGTTATATATTTAATCTGTTTTGGGGAAAGTAGAGAAGAGAGAGAAGTATATAAGTATAAGAGAAGGAGGTTTAGTTATGTAACCCAATTGGAGCAGAAACCCGAAGTCTGGCTGTCTATGCCGTCAAAATGGTGGCAAAAAAAGACGCGAATTTTCGTTGTCAAAAATAACAGACGTGAATTTTCGTTGTCAAAAATAATAACAGACGTGAATTTTTGTTGTCAGAAAAAAGACGTGAATTTTCGTTGTCAGAAAAAAGACGTGAATTTTCGTTGTCAAAAATAACAGACGTGAATTTTCGTGGTGTCAGAAAAAGACGTGAATTTTCGTGGTGTCAGGAAAAAGACGTGAATTTTCGTTGTCAGAAAAAAGACGTGAATTTTCGTTGTCAAAAATAACAGACGTGAATTTTCGTTGTCAAAAATAATAACAGACGTGAATTTTCGTTGTCAGAAAAAAGACGTGAATTTTCGTTGTCAGAAAAAAGACGTGAATTTTCGTTGTCAAAAATAACAGACGTGAATTTTCGTGGTGTCAGAAAAAGACGTGAATTTTCGTGGTGTCAGGAAAAAGACGTGAATTTTCGTGCTGTCAGGAAAAAGACGTGAATTTTCGTTATCAAAAATAACAGACGTGAATTTTCGTGGTGTCAGAAAAAAAGACGTAAATTTTCGTGGTGTCAAAAAAAAAAAAAAGACGTGAATTTTCGTGGTGTCAGAAAAAAAGACGTGAATTTTCGTTGTCAAAAATAATAACAGACGTGAATTATCGTTGTAAAAAAAAACCAGACATGAATTTTCGTTGTAAAAAAATAGACGTGAATTTTCGTGGTGTCAAAAAAAAGACGTGAATTTTCGTGGTGTCAAAAAAAAAGACGTGAATTTTCGTTGTGCAAAAAAAAAGACGTGAATTTTCGTGTTTGTAAAAAAAAGACGTGAATTTTCGTGGTGTCAAAAAAAAAGACGTGAATTTTCGTGGTGTCAAAAAAAAGACGTGAATTTTCGTGGTGTCAAAAAAAAAGACGTGAATTTTCGTTGTCAAAAAAAAACCAGACGTGAATTTTCGTTGTCAAAAATCAAAACAGACGTGAATTTTCGTTGTCAAAAAAAAAAAAAGACGTGAATTTTCGTGGTGCCAAAAATAAGACGTGAATTTTCGTGGTGTCAAAAAAAAAGTCTGGCTGTCTATGGCGGCAAATTAAACAACGGGTTCTTATGACGCCTTGGTTATCTCATCATTATATTTTATCTGCGTTTTAGGGAATGTTTGTTATGGTAAAGTTTATTTTTACTCAATGGTTATGATGATGTTTTGTTTATCTTTTTTTAGAGGGTTTTGATTTTCAGAGTTTAAGTTTTTATTGGGAATGGGAAGATTTTGGATTTTTTTTTCTCCCTCTATCTTTTCCTCCCCGGAAATTTTCCCCTTTTTTTGGCCCAGTTCCCCAAATTTCGGCCCCTTTTCTTCTCTCTTTCTCTCTTCTCTCTTCTCTCTCTCCTCTCTATCCTCTCCTTCCTTTTTTTCTCTCCCTTTTTCCTTCTCTTTCTCTCTCTCTTCTCTCTCTCTCTTCCTCTCCTCTCCTCTCTCTCTCTCTCTCTCTCTCTCTTTCTCCTTTTTCTCTTGCGGTATCCCTACAAAAATTTTCCGATGATTTTCTCCTCCTTCTCTTTCGCATTGGGTCTTATTTTCTTTTCGCCCCAATTTGTTGACTCCGGTATTTTCTCTAACCTTTGTCTTATCCGTCTTTCTTTTCTTCTTTCTCTCTCTTTCTCCTCTCTCTCTCTCCCCCTTTTCTCCTCTCTCTCTCTCTTTTCCCTTTCCCCTCTCCCCCCCAAAACTTCTTTTCCAAAAATTTCCTCCCCTTGTCTCTCCTCCTCCTCTCTCTTTTTTTTTCCGTTTTTCGTCCTTGGTAGGTGTTAAGGGCGTCTAACGAAAAACGGTCTTTTTCTCTTTCTCTCTCTCTTTCTCTTTCTTTCTTTTTTTTTTTTTTTTCTTTTGTCTTTTTTGTTTCTCTTCCGGTTTTTTTTCCTTCCTGACTCTTTCTTTCTTCTTTCTGCCTCTCTTCATCTGTTCTGCCTTCTCTGTTAACTTTTATGATGCTTTCCCTCTCTCTCTTTTCTCTCTCTCCTCTCTTCTCTCTCTCCCTCTCTCTCTCTCTCTCTCTCTCTCTCTCCCTCTCTCTTATCTCTTCTTCTCTCTCTCTCCTCTCTCTCTTCTCTCTCTCTCTCTCTTCTCTCTTCCTCCTTTTTTTATCCGTTGTCTGTCTCTTTTGTCTGATGTGTGTATATGTCTTCGTCCTCAACCTGTAGGTCTGCTTTTCTCTTCTCTCTTCTCTCCTCTTTTCCTCCTCTCTCTCTCTCTCTCTCTCTCTCTCTCTCTCTTTCTCCTCTCTCTCTCTCCTTCTCTCTCTCTCTCTCTCCTCTCTCTCTCTCTCTCTCTCTCTCCTCTCTGTGCTCATTACGTCTACTATGCAAATTTTAATTAGTGCTTTCTCAAGAGGCCGCCGCTGTGCTTCTCTCGATGAAATATTAATATCCTAGTTATCTGGTGGGCGTCTGGAAGGCTGAGGAGGAGGAGGTGGGGAGGCGAGGTGCATTGTGGGGTGAGGGGAGAATGTTGTGAGGTGAGAGTGAAGAAGATGTGAGGGCATGGAAGCTAAAGGGAAGGTCTCGTCTGTTAGGACTGGCAACTAAGCGGACTTTTTGTTACATCTTTATTTTTGCCCTTGGCCAGTCCATTGTGATGATAAAAAAAAATCATTAGATGCTCACTAAGGACGAATAAGGTTAATAAGTAAGTAAATAGATAAGTAAATAGGTAAATATAAAAGGTATTGGTAGAGACTCTAGGGAAGCATAAGATAAATAAGTAAATACAAATCGGAAAATATGTGATTATTAAAGGTTTTTGGTAGATATTCAACCCGTGAAGAAAATAAAGAGGTGTAGAATAGAGAGAAATATCCTACCAAAGTTGTCGAAAATACAAACAAAATGTAAGATTATAGAAAACGATGCGAAATGTTAAGATTATAGAAAACGATGCGAAATGTTAAGATTATAGAAAACGATGCGAAATGTTACGATTATAGAAAACGATGCGAAATGTTAAGATTATAGAAAACGATGCGAAATGTTTAAGATTAAGAAAAACGATGCGAAATGTTACGATTATAGAAAACGATGCGAAATGTTAAGATTATAGAAAACGATGCGAAATGTTAAGATTATAGAAAACGATGCGAAATGTTAAGATTATAGAATACGATGCGAAATGTTAAGATTATAGAAAACGATGCGAAATGTTAAGATTATAGAAAACGATGCGAAATGTTACGATTATAGAAAACGATGCAAGGAAATTTACGGAAATTTTAAAAAAAACGATGCAAATGTTAAGATTATAGAAAACGATGCAAATGTTACGATTATAGAAACGATGCGAAATGTTAAGAATTATAGAATACGATGCGAAATGTTAAGATAATAGAAAAGTGCGAAATGTTAAGATTATAAAAAACATGCGAAATGTTAAGATAATAGAAAACGATGCGAAATGTTAAGATTATAGAAAACGATGCGAAATGTTAAGATAATAGAAAACGATGCGAAATGTTAAGATTATAGAAAACGATGCGAAATGTTAAGATTATAGAAAACGATGCGAAATGTTACGATTATAGAAAACGATGCGAAATGTTAAGATTATAGAAAACCCATGCGAAATTTTTAAGATTATAGAAAACGATGCGAAATGTTAAGATTATAAAAAACGATGCGAAATGTTAAGATTAAAAGAAAAAAGATGCGAAATGTTACGATTATAGAAACGATGCCAAATGTTTGATTAAAAGAAAACATGCGAAATGTTTAGATTATAGAAAACGATGCGGGAAATGTTAAGATTAAAAGAATAACGATGCAAATGTTTAAGATTATAGAAAACGTGCGAAATGTAGATTAAAGAAACGATTCAAATGTTTTAAAATAATAGAAACGATGGGGAAAAAGTTTAGATTATAGAAAAACGATGCGAATGTTAGATTATAGAAAACGATGCGAAATGTTTTAAAATAAGAAAATGATGCGAAATGTTAAGATTATAGAAAACGTTGCGAAATGTAAGTAATAGAAAACGATGCGAAATGTTAAAATAAGAATCGATGCGAAATGTTACGATTATAGGAAAACGATGCAAAGTAAAATTATAGAATCATGCGAATGTTAGATTATAGAAAAACGATCGATGTTAGAAATGTTAAGATTATAGAAAACGATGCGAAATGTTAAGATTATAGAAAACGATGCGAAATGTTACGATTATAGAAAACGATGCGAAATGTTAAGATTATAGAAAACGATGCGAAATGTTAAGATTATAGAAAAAGGGTGCAAATGTTAAAAATTATAGAAAACTATGCGAAATGTTATACGATTATAGAAAACGATGCGAAATGTTAAGATTATAAAAAAGATGCGAAATGTTAAGATTAAGAAACTGCGAATTTAGATTAAAAACGATGCGAAATGTTAAGATAATAGAAAAGATGCGAAAATGTTAGATTATAGAAAAAAGATGCGAAATGTTAAGATAATAGAAAACATGCGAAATGTTAAGATTATAGAAAAACGATGCAAATGTTACGATTATAGAAAAAGATGCGAATGTTACGATTATAGAAACCATGCGAAATGTTAAGATTATAGAAAACGTGCGAAATGTTAAGGTTTTTAGAAAACGATGCGAAATGTTACGATTATAGAAACGATTTCGAATGTTTAAGTTATAGAAAACGATGCGAAATGTTACGATTATAGAAAACGATGCGAAATGTTAAGATTATAGAAAACGATGCGAAATGTTAGATTAATAAAAAACGATGCGAAATGTTACGATTTTATAAAAACAATTTCGAAATGTTAAGATAATAGAAAACGATGCGAAATGTTAAGATTATAGAAAACGATGCGAAATGTTAAGATTATAGAAAACGATGCGAAATGTTACGATTATAGAAAACGATGCGAAATGTTAAGATATATAGAAAACGATGCGAAATGTTACGATTATAGAAAACGATGCGAAATGTTACGATTATAGAAAACGATGCGAAATGTTACGATTATAGAAAACGATGCGAAATGTTAAGATTATAGAAAACGATGCGAAATGTTACGATTATAGAAAACGATGCGAAATGTTACGATTATAGAAAACGATGCGAAATGTTAAGATTATAGAAAACGATGCGAAATGTTAACGATTTTAGAAACGATGCGAAATGTAAGATATAGAAACGATTGCGAAAGTTAGATTATAGAAACGATGCGAAATGTTAAGATAATAGAAAAACGATGCGAAATGTTACGATTAAAAGAAAACGATGCGAAATGTTAAGATTATAGAAAACATGCGAAATGTTCGATTATAGAAAACGATGCGAAATGTTAGATTAAAAGAAAAACGATGCGAAATGTTAAGATAATAGAAAACGATGCGAAATGTTAAGATAATAGAAAACGATGCGAAATGTTAAGATTATAGAAAACGATGCGAAATGTTACGATTATAGAAAACGATGCGAAATGTTAAGATTATAGAAAACGATGCGAAATGTTAAGATTATAGAAAACGATGCGAAATGTTAAGATTATAGAAAACGATGCGAAATGTTACGATTATAGAAAACGATGCGAAATGTTAAGATTATAGAAAGGAATGCGATTAAATTAAGTTATAAGAAACGATGCGAAATTTACGATTATAGAAAACGATCGAAATGTTAAGATTATAGAATACGATGCGAATGTGTTAGATTATAGAAAACGAGGCGAATGTTAAAATTATAGAAACGATGAGAATATAGAAAAGATGAAATTTAGATTATTAGAAACGATGCAAATGTTAAGATTATAGAATACGATGCGAAATTTACATTTAGAAAGACGATGGAAAATGTTACAGATTATAGATAACGATGCGAAAATTACGATTATAGAAACGATGCAAATGTTAGATAAGAAAACGTGCAAATGTTAGTTAATTATAGAAACGATGCAAAAGTTAGATTATAGAATACGATCGAAATGTTAAGATATAGAAACGATGCAATGTTAGATTAAAAAACATCAAATGTTAAAAATTATAGAAAACGATGCGAAATGTTAAATTATAGAAAACGATGCAAAAAATTTTGATTATAGGAGAAAAAAATTTGGAAAATGCGAAGTTGTTTAAGGAAACGATGCGTGGAAAAAAAGGGGTGTTAAAAAAAACGACAAAAGTTAAATTTTGAAAACGATGCGAAATGTTGAAAAAAAAGGGAAAATTTTGAAGAAAACGATGCGGAAAAATTTAAAAATGGGTTTGGTTTAAAAGATTTTTAAGGGAAAAAACC
>JACEEZ010022378.1:81181-112849 GCA_016584305.1 Chionoecetes opilio | reverse complement strand
AAAATAAAAAACGATGCGAAAGTTAAATAATAAAAACGTTGCGAAATTTTACATTATAAAAAAACCTGCAAAATTTTTAGATTTGAAAAAGATGCGAAATTTTAAGATAATAAAAAGATGCGTTTTAATTTTATGAAAACGTTTCGAAATGTTACATTATGAAAACATGCGAAATTTTTACGGTTATAAAAACGTGCAAAATTTTAAAGGTAAGAAAACATGTAAATGTTGATTATAAAAACGATGCAAATGTTACGTTTATAAAAAACTCGAAATTTACGATTAAGAAACGATGCAAAATTTAAATTATAAAAATAGGGCGAAATGTTAAGATTAAGAAAACATGCGAAATGTTAAAAAAATAGAAACCGATGCGAAATTTTAAAATTTATAAAAAACGAGCAAAGTTAGATTATAGAAAACGAGCGAAATGTTAAAAATTTATAGAAAACGATGCGAAATGTTAAGATTATAAAAAGATGCAAAAATGTTAGTTTATAAAAAACGATGCAAATGTTAAGTTTAAAAAAAAAATGCAATTTTAAGTTAAAAAAAACATCAAATGTTCGATTAAAAACAATGCGAATTTTAAGATTTAGAATACGATGCAAATTTAGATTATAGAAACGATGCAAAATGTTAAATTATAAAACGATGCGAAATTTTACGATTTAGAAAACGTGAAAAATGTTAAATTTAAATACGAGCGAAATGTTCGATTATAGAAAACGATGCGAATATTAAGATTATGAAAAAAGCGAAATTTTAAGATTATAGAAACGATGCAAAATTTTTAGTTTATAAAAACAATCAAAATTTAAGATTTAAAATAGATGCGAAATGTTCGATTATAAAAAACGAGGGAAAATGTTAAGTTATAAAATCCGATGCGAAATATTCGTTTATAAAAACGATGAAAAATTTTTAAGATTATAAAAGAGGGAAAAATGTTCGTTTATGAAACGATGCAAAATGTTACGTTTATAGAAACGGCGAATGTTAAGATTAAAAAAAACGATGCGAAATTTTAAAGATTTAGAAAACGATGCAAAATGTTAAGATTATAGAAAACGTTTCGAAATTTTAAAGATTATAAAAGATGCGAAATTTTAAGATTATAAAAACGATCGAAATTTTAAGTTATAGAAAACGATGCGAAATTTAAGTTTATAAATCTTTGCGAAAGTTAGATTATGAAAACATGAAAATTTAAAAATAAAAAACCGATCGAAATTCCGTTTTAAGAAAACGATCCAAATTTAAGATATAGAAAACTATGCAAAATGTTCGTTAAGAAACGGGAAAAATGTTAAATAATAAAAAACGGCGAAATTTAAGAAAATAGAAAACGATGCAAATTTTAGTTTATAAAAAAAGATCGAAAGTTAAGAAATAGAAAACGATGGAAATGTTACGATTATAGAAAACGATCGAAATTTTAAAGATTATAAAAAAACGATGCAAAATGTTAAGATAATAAAAACGATGCAAAATGAAAGATTAAGAAAAAATCGAAATGTTACGATTATAGAAAACGATGCAAAAATTTACGGTTATAAAAAAACATGCGAAATTTTAAAGGCTATAAAAAACGATGCTAAATTTTAAAGATTTATAGAAAACGATGAAAAATGTTACATTATAAAAAAACGATGCGAAATGTTACGTTTAAGAAAACGTGCGAAATGTTAAATTATAAAAACTATGCGAAATGTTAAGATTAAAAAAAACGATGCAATGTAAGATAATAGAAAGAGCGAAATGTTAAGATTATAAAAAACGAGCAAAAGTTAAAGATTATGAAAACATGCGAAAAGTTAGGATTTGAAAACGTGCAAATGTTAGTTATAAAAAAACGAGCGAAATGTTACGATTATAAAAAACGATGCGAAAGTTAAGTTTTAAAAAAAAGATGCGAAATTTAAAGATTAAAAAAACGATGCGAAATTTTTACGTTTTAAGAAACAATGAAAATTTTAAGTTTAAAATACAGAAAAATGTTTCATTAAAAAAAACATGAAAAATGTTAAGATTTAGAATACATCGAATATTGTTTAAGAAAACGATGCAAAATGTTAAGATTATAGAATAGATGCAAAATGTTACGTTTATGAAACGAGGGAAATTTTAAAATTTATAGAAAAGATGGAAATGTTAAGATTATAGAAAACGATGCGAAATGTTACGATTATAAAAAAAAGCGAAATTTAAGATTTTAAATCATGCGAAATGTTACATTATAAAAAACGATGCAAAATTTTAAAGATTTAAAAACGAGCAAATATTACGATTATAAAAAACGATGCAAAATGTTAAAATTATAGAATACATGCGAAATGTTAATTATAAAAAAACGGCGTATGTTAAGTTTATAAAATACATGCGAAATTAGTTTAAAAAAGATCAAATGTTAAGATTAAAAAAACGTTGCAAAATGTTAGATTAAGAATGATGAAAAAGTTACGATTTATAGAAACGATGCGAAATTTTAAAAGATTATAGAATAGATGCGAAAATGTTCGTTATAGAAAACGATGAAAAATTTTAAGATTATAAAATACGATGCAAAATTTACGATTATAGAAAACGATGAAAAAATTTAAATTATAGAATCGATGCGAAATTTAGATTATAGAAAACGATGCAAAATTTCGTTTATAGAAAACGATGCGAAATGTTACGATTATAGAAACGAGGCAAAATTTTTAAGTTTTAGAATCGATGCAAAATGTTACGATTATAAAAAAACATGCAAATGTTAAGATTAAGAAAACGATGGAAATGTTAAATTTAATAGAATACGAGCAAAATGTTAGATTAAGAAAACGATGCAAAATATTAAGATTATAAAAAACGATGCAAATGTTAAGATTATAGAAAAGGCAAAATTTCATTATAGAAAACGTGCGAAATTTAATTATAGAAACGATGCAAATTTGATTATAAAAAAACGAGCGAAATGTTAAAGTTATAGAAACGATGCGAAATTTAAGATTATGAAAACGATGCAAATGTTAAGTTTATAGAAAACAATGCAAAATGTTAAGTTTAAAAAAAACATGCGAAATGTTACATTATAGAAAAAAATGCAAAATTTAAAGTTTAAAAAACGGCGAAATATTAAATTATAGAAAAAAGCAAAATGTTAAGTTATAGAAAAAAAATGCAAAAGTTCGTTTAAAAAACGATGCGAAATGTTACTTTATAGAAACGATGCGAAATTTTTACGATTATAAAAACGATGCAAATGTTAAGATTATGGAAACTAGCCGAAAAGCCGCCCCCGGGGCGGACTTTTGGCTAGCTCCTCGGAGGCTATTGGGGGCCTTCGGCTACCCCCGGGTTTTTGGGGGCCTTCGGCCCACCAAACAGGACTCCCAATACCCCCTTCTAACTTTCCGAAATCATGGATGTGAAATGTATGTTTCCCCCCACCCATTCCCCACCCTTTACCCACCCCCCCACCCATTCACTCACCCTTTACCTCCCCCCCCACCCTTCACTCCCCCATTACCCATCACCCCCCCCCCATTCACTCACCCTTACCCTCACCAAAACCCCCCATTCCTCACCCTTCCCCATCACCACACACCCATTCACTCACCCATTCCCCATCACCCCCCACCCATTCACCACCCTTTTACCCATCCCCCCCCCACCCATTCACTCACCCTTTACCCATCACCACACACCCTTTCACTCCCCCCATTACCCATCCCCCCCCCCCATTACCCTCACCCCCCACCCATTCACTCACCCATTACCCATCGCCCCCCCCATTAAACCACCCTTACCCATCCCCCCCCCCCCATTCCCCCCTTACCCATACCACACCCCCATTACCCATCACCCCCCCACCCTTCACCCCCCCCTTTTACCCATCACCCCCCCCCCCCATTCATCACCCCTTTACCCATCACCACCCCCCATTCACTCACCCTTACCCCACCCCCCCACCCATTCACCCCCCTTTTCCCTCCCCACACACCCATTCACTCACCCATTCCCCAAACACCCCCCCCCCCTTCCCTCCCCCATTCCCCTCCCCAAACCCCCCCCACCTTCCCCATTACCCATCACCCCCCACCCTTTCCCTCCCCCCATTCCATCCCCACACCCCTTCACCACCCATCCCTCCCCCCCCCCTACCCCCTCCCCCATCCCCATCCCCCCCCAACCCCCCAAACCCCCCCCCAAAACCCACTCACCCATCACCCCCCACCCCCATTACCCCCCACCCCCCCTTCGCTCACCCTTTAAACCCATCACCCTACTAAAGGGTTCCCCAATTCTCGAAACCCACTTTTGTTTTCAAAAAATTTTTCCGCTATAGGCTGCAAAAAAAGAAAAAAAAGTGTCGGATCATCTCATAAGTGGGCATGACCTTTTCCCCTGGTCAACCTGATTCCAAAAAAATTTCCATATGAGGTGTTTGCGCCACGGGGGCGGAACCTATACCCACACACACACCACACACACACACACACACAACACCACAAACACACCCACACACACAGACAGACAGACAGACACCTTTTTTGTTTTATTTTATAGACGTGCGAAATGTTTAAAATTATAGAAAAAGATGCGAAAGTTAAATTATAGAAAACGTGCGAAAAGTTTCGATTTAAAAACATGCGAAATGTACGATTATAGAAAACGATGCGAAAGTTACGATTTTAGAAAACGTGCGAAATGTTAAAATTTTAGAAAAAGATGCGAAAAATTTCGATTATAGAAAACGATGCGAATGTTACGATTATAAAAAACGATGCGAAAAGTTTCGATTATAGAAAAAAAGCGAAATGTTAAGGGTATAGAAAAAGAGCGAAATTTTTAAATAATAGAAAAATATGCGAAATGTTACGATTTTTAGAAAACGAGCGAAAAAGTTTTCGATTATAGAAAACGATGCAAAAGTAAAGGTTTTTAGAAAAAAGAGCGAAATGTTAAGATTTTAGAAAACATGCGAAATGTTAAGGTTAAAAAACGATGCGAAAAGTTAAAATAAAAGAAAACGATGCGAAAGTTCATTTTAGAAAACATGCGAAAGTTACGATTTTGAAAACATGCGAAAAGTTAGATTATAGAAAACAGCGAATGTTAGATTATAGAAAACGTGCGAAAGCTGGCAATTATGTAATTTTTGAAACAAAATAATTAGAACAGACAAGAAAATTGGGTGAACTTAACCCTTTAAAATTTTCCTCCGTATACCCTTTTCAAATTCCCATGCTCTAACCCTTTAAAATTTCAACTGGTTCCTCCTCTCCCCCTTCTCATATTTACCCCATCCCATCCTCCCCTACCCATCAACCACACCCCCTACACCCCTTAACCCCTGTAATCATGGTAACCCTTCCCTGCTATTCCCATCATAACGTCTACCCTTCTTTCCTCCCCTGCCGACCCCTGCCAATACACACTCGCTGATGCTAGTTGATGACTCCCTTCCATAGAACTCCAGAATACATTATAAATATATAGACTAATACATATAATAAATAACATGGTAATTGCTTCCATATTTAGCTGGTAAATAATTTGATGCCAGAATATTGTTTTGTATTTAGTGAGGCTAGATTAGAGGGGCTATTTTGTGTTGATTGATTAATAGTTATTTTGTTATGTGTATTAATTGTTATTATATTAGTTGTTGTTTTGTGATGTGAGGATGAGGGAAGGGTGGAAGGGTTAGGGAATTGCCTTTAGTCTGCCACGAATACCAATGAACCGAACTGTTTGTGCCTCTCTCTCTCTCTCTCTCTCTCTCTCTCTCTCTCTCCTCTCTCTCTCTCTTCTCTCTCTCTCTCTCTCTCTCTCTCTCTCTCTCTCTCTCTCTCTCTCTCTCTCTCTCTCTCTCTCTCTCTCTCTCTCTCTCTGTCTCACTCTTATTCTAAAAAAACAAAACGCGTGAAAATAACCTCAAGAGCCAATTATAAACCCATACTTTTTTCCTTCTTATTTTCCCCCCATATTTTTTCCCCCTTTTTTCCCTCTTTTTTTTTCCCTCGTGTGTTGGCGAGGTATATAATTCTGTGACCACGTTGGCTAGAACTCGCCCAAAACTCGCCCAAAATTCGCCACCACTTACCGCACCGCCAAGCCCTACTAACTTCTGAAGGTCCTCCAATCCAAAGTTTCCAAAGGGTCTCCGAGGGCCGAGGTGCCGCAACTCTGCATTAATAATAATTATGTATTAAACCTAAACTAAGGGAGAAAGAACTACCGACACAATACCTTAATCTACCTAACCTACCTAACCTAACGTAATAGTCTTACCTACAGACACAAGAGACTCGAACGTAAAAAAAAAAAAAAAAAAAAAAAAATATTAGATGTCGATGAAAAAAGTCTGCGGAATCAGCTTGCCATATTTGAGTTAGTCCAGAAAAAAAAATCTCGTTTTTTTGTTTGTTGTTTTTATCTTACATACTTTTTGTTATTGTATCTCATCATCATCATCATCATCATTATTGTCATCATCATCATCATCATCATATTTTTCATATTCTTAGTATTTCTGATTTCTCTTTCCTTATTTTTATTTTTATTTTTTTCAGAAATTGCACGTTTCAGAGTTATTCTTCGGATTTTTGGGACAATTTGACACCACGGCCTCGTCACTCACCGACCCGACGCCGTGAGTGTGAAGTTATTTTGTTACTTAGTTTACTTTACCTAACTTACTCTAGCGATACTAAGCCGTAGAGGTCACAAGAAGAAGAAAAAAAGAATTTACTCCTTACTTTTTTACTCTTTTGTTACTCTGTTCTTTACTCACTCTTTGTTGCTCTTTACTTTACTCACTCTTTGTTGCTTTTTACTTTACTTACTCTTTGTTGCTCTTTACTTTACTCACTCTTTGTTGCTCTTTACTTTACTCACTCTTTGTTGTTCTTTACTTTACTCACTCTTTGTTGCTCTTTACTTTACTCACTCTTTGTTGCTCTTTACTTACTCACCTTTGTTGCTCTTTACTTTACTCCTCTTTGTTGCTCTTTACTTTACTCACTCTTTGTTGCTCTTTACTTTACTCCTCTTTGTTGTTTTTTTNTTTTTTTTTTTTTTTTTGGAGGGGGGGGGGTTTAGGGGGGCCCGGGGGGTTTTGTTCCCCTTTTCGAGGGGGCGGGAAAGGGGGGGGGGGAAAAGAGGGGGCCCCGGGGGGGCCAGTGGGGTTGGGTGGGGTGTGGGGGCAACAGCCTTCCGTAGACTGTCAAAACTCTGGGAAAACTGTCATGACTCTTCTTTAGATCATTGTCTGCGAGGGTTTCTTCTTGCTTGTTTGAAAAGCCCAAAAATCTACGGGCTTGGAGTTGATTAAATACTGTGGTGCGAACTTTCACTGCAAACAGACATTTGCGTAAAAGGGAAAAGGCATGCGAAAAAAAATATTCGCTGCGGGTTTAAATAGTTTAGGGGAACTCGAATTAAAAAAAAAACTAAACTTTTAAGAAAAAGTGATGCCAAAATGCGAAGAAAGGGAGGGGAGGAGGGGTGAGGGTGGGAGGGGGAGGATGGGAGGAGGGGGGGATCTTGCAAATTCAGTACGGGAAAAAAAAACAAATCATCAATCATAAATCATTGGGGGCATCCCCGGGGGGCGCGTCGCCTCGCCCCCCTAGGGCGCCACTCCCGGGGGCCCACCAGCCGGTTCCCATCAGGCCCCTTTCCCCCATCCACACTCTCGAAAAGAAACATAAACTTGCCCCGCCACGACCTTGGGGGCGCCCCCTTGGCCTCCTCCACCCGTTGTTCTTCAGTACAACCCGAGGGGAAGGATCGTTTCAGGGTAGCGTGCCCGTCCCCATATACCGAATTTGGCGCTGCGGACGGGGCGGTAATGGCCTCGTTCAGTCTCACGGTGAATCGCTGATTTGACACGAAAATCATCCCGCGTCCCCCATGTTCTGCAAAGGGCCCTTTTACCAAAGGCTTGATTCGTCTCTTAAAGTCACTATTTAGTGTCCAGTCCCCAAAACCTGGGGAAACAGGGATCAAAAGCGTTTTGAAATCCGGTTTTTGTCCTCCTGCCGGTACCGACAACCCCCAAATACTCCCCTGAGCGGTCCAAACACGGGGCTTCCCAAATCCGCCGTGACTTCTTGACGTGCCCCGCCGTCATTATGGCTGCGTACCAAAGGTATGAAAAAATTTCCAAATCTAAATGTCCTGCTCCCACGCAAAACGACTGTCCTGCTCCTATAATTCCATACACCGGGCCTTGGTCTTGAGCAGGAACCTCAAGTCCCAAAGGTTTTTGCCTCCCCTCGGGCCTCGAGAGCCTCACCAGGACCTCCACGACTCAAAAAAGTTTATGCTCATCGGAAAAAACAAGATCTGATTTTGGGTTGTTCCCAAACGGATGCCCCACAATCACTTTGATCTACAACCTTTGGGGGGGGCCCAAATCCCCTCCTACAAGCTTTAAAAAGTGAGGGGGCAGGACGCCCCCTTGCCTCACTCCTTATTCACAGAAAACCGGGTACCCCTCCCCACCTTCCCCAACTCTCGTCCCAAATACGCCCGTTATAAAACCATACCTTGCAGGAATCCCGCAAGTCGCGAAGACCCCAAGAGTGACTCACGTCACTGATCAAACCCTTCTGAGATAAACATAGGCTAAAGCATCCCCTGTCGAAACTCACGTCGGCTTTTCCAACGGACCAAGCGCTGGGAAGGGTCCGTTTTGACTTCCGGCGGAAACCCGACTCTGAGGTCTCTGATGTTTCCCGATGGCTGCGAATCCGTGTCAGCAATAGATGGGAAAGCACCTTCCTGGTACGCTGACATGAAATCCGCGGTAATTTTGCAGTCCTGACGGCCCCTTTCCCCCTTTCCAATAGGGACGCCCACCCCCTTTTCCAGTCAGGAGGAAGGGTACCTTTTGCCACACGGCAGTCAGGACGCTGCACCCGTGGATCATGGCCCACCCCCCCTTTGGGGAGCCCCGCACTGATATTAAAAACACCAGCTCCCTTTCCCCCACCCCTAAACTTTGTAAACCCTCTCTGACTTCGTCAGAAGGTCCCTTTTCGTCATGGGAGGATCGGCATCCACGCCTGTAACCCAGGGGGTGTGAAGCTGCTCAGTTGGAGGGCCACCGTGAACACTCCCCAAAAGACTCACCCAAGGGCCATCTGCCCCCATTCCACACGAACGCCCATCCCGGTTCGAATAGCACTCGCCCGAAAAGGGAGACTTGGAGCGGAGCTTCTTCAGGGCTGGGTACGGGTGGGAGGTTATTAGCGTTAAAAATGACCCTCGAAAATCCTCAGCAGACTCCTACTACCTTCCTTGTCTCCCCCCAGGGGGTTTCTAGTCCGGCGTGCGGGCCCCTGTGCTGGTCCCGTTCCCCCAGCCACCCTGGCAGCGCGACTCTCCTCGTTTTTCCCCGTCTCCGCGAACAAAACCACCCCTTTGACCTCGGGGCCCCCCCCATACCTTTTGGGCCCTTAGAGTTTCACGTTTGAAGGTATCCCCATTCTAGGGGGTCCCCGAGGCCCGGCACATCAAACCGATTTGAACTGCCCCGCATACCCATGAGCACTGTCAAGCCCTTCATTTCTAAAGATGAAACACAGTATGGTTCCCCTCTTAAAATTCTTCGGACTTGACATGAATTTAAAGTGTACAACAAATCTGTATCTGTTCCAAAAACTCGCACCCCGGGTAAACCCTGCGTCGGAGGATCCTCCAACGAGTGCTAAGAGGAGGGTATCGATCCCCCTTTGCTATCCCCCCGGGGTTACAAAACCTGTCCAGTGGTGCGCTCGGGCCCTCTGATACAAAAAACCCGCAATTCTCCTTTCTGGCCCTTGAAAATTTCGAAGCGAGAACTTTTGGGTGTTTCTGGTACCGGAGCCATGGGGCCCAAAACCAAAACTCGTAGCCATCTCTCACAGTGCCATAGTAGCATTGAAGTCGCCCCAAAGACAGTACAAGGGGTCCCCAAATTCTGCTGAAGAAAAAATTGGGAAAAATTAAAATTTATTTCAGACTCCTGGGTTCCCCATTCCCTGATTCATATGCTGTAAATGCCCCCCCCCCCCCCCCCCAAACCACACCACAAAAACTACAAAAACAACAAGAAAAAACAAAAACAAAAAAAATGCCTACCTACCTCTGAAGAGAGAGAGAAGGGGAGGAGAGAGAGGGGAGGAGGAGGAGAGAGAGAAAAGAGAGAGAGAGAGGAGAGAGGAGAGAGGAGAGAGGGAGAGAGAGAGAAGAGGAGAGAAGCGGACGAGAGGAGAGGGGAAGCGGGCAAGGCAGAAGAGAGAGGGGAGGGGAAAAGGGGGAGAAGAGAGAAAAAGAGGGGAAGCGAGAGCGAGAGGGAGCGAGAGCGAGGGGCGAGAGCGAGAGCAAGCGGAGGGAAGGGAGGGGAGAGGGGAGGAAGCGAGAGCAAAGCAGAAAAATGAAAGATAACAACAGCAAAGATACTCAGACATGGGGAAGGGAGGAAAAAGAAAATCAAGCGTTGAATTTCTCTCATCATAGGAATATAAAAGCGATATTCATTTGACATATATTGGGGAAGATATATGGATTAGAGGTGAAGTGGGGCGGTGGTAGTAAAAAGGGAAAAAAGGGGGGAAAGGGGGCAGAGGTAATAGTGGATAGTAGGTAGGGGGGTGCAGACAGTCGTACAGATAGGGGAACAGACAAAAAAAAGAAAGTAAAATGGCGATAGACAGACAAGGGGGACAGACGAAACAGGTGATAAGCAGACAGCAGAAGGATACATAAAAAAAAAAAATTAAATAGTGTTAGTGGGGAACAGAAAAAACCCAAGGTGATATAATAGGAAAAAAAACGTTGGGGCAAATGTTGAGGGAAGGGAAATTTTAAAAAAACCCAATATCATTTTACAAGAAAAATTAAATAACCCAGAACCCGACAATAACATTAGAAAAAAAACCTGTCCTAAATCTGTGCAAATTAACTGCCCCTTAAATTTCCCAAATTCCCAAATTAAAACATGTCCAAAAAACTGTCCCCAAAAGAAATGTCCAAACCAAAACCTCGTCCCAAATCTACTGTCCAATCAACCTGTCCAAAATACAATCCAAAATTTCTGTCCAAACCAATCCATTGTCCATTAACACATTAAAAAAAAAAAAGAAAAAAAAGAAAAAGTTCCCCTATTAGCCATTTATAAGTGCAAGGTTCGGCCCTCTTCCCTGTTAAAACCCCGCTGCACCTGAATTTTATTTCCTCTCTCTCTCTCCTCCCTTTTCTCTCTCCCCTTTTCTCCCCTCTCCTCTCTCTCTCCTCCCCTTTTCTCTCTCTCTCCTTCCCCGTCTCCTCTCCTCCCTCCTCCCCTTCCTTTTCTCCTCTCTCTCTCTCTTCCTCTTCTCTTTTCCTCCCCTCTTCCTTCCTCTCTCGTCTCTTCTCTCTCTCCTCCTCCCCCCTTTCTCTCTCCCCCCTCTTCTCTCTTCTCTTTTTCCCCCCCCTTTTTTTTGCTTTTGCCCTTTTCCCCCCCCCCCTTTTTTCCCTCAATTTTTGGGGTTGAAAGCTCTTCCTTATTCTCATTATATTTTCCTCTTCTTTTTCGCTTTCTTCCTTTCCCTTTTTTCCCTTCCTTCCTTTAAAAAGGGGGGGGGAAAAAAAAAAAAGGGGGGGGGGGGGGGGGGGGGAAAGGAGGAGGGGGAGGAGGAGGATAAGAATTTTTAAATAAGATTTTTCATCCTTCTAACACTTTGCAAGTACCCCCTTACAGGTTAAAATTTACTATACAAAAACGCCGCCCGTCAGCACGAACTAGGGGCTGAATCGCTGACCAAAGCCAGGGACGCTGCCTTTCAAATCCGTCTTCCCCCCCCTTTCCACCCTGACGGGAGAGGAGGGGGGGGGGAGGAGGAGGGTAAAGGGGGAGGAGGAGGAGGAGAGGAGGAGGAGGAGGGGAGGCAAGGAAAAAGAAAAGGGGGGCCTTGGCCCTTTTCTTGGCATTGTCCTTCTTGTAAAAGCTTCAGGGAGTTATTTTATTATGTTGTCTTTGTTTCTTTTTGTCTTCTTTTCCCTTTTTTTTATTTTGGTGTGTGTGTGTGTGTGTGTGTGTGTTTTTTTTGTGTGTGTGTGTGGTGTGTGTGTGTGTGTGTGTGTGTGTGGTGTGTGTGTGTGTGTGTGTGTGGTGTGGTGTGTGGTGTGTGCGTGTGTGTCGTGTGTGGTGTGTGGTGTGTGTGTGTGTTGGTGTGGTGTGTTTGTGTTTTTATGTATGCTGCACGTATAATTAGTGCATGCATACATAATCATATACGTCGTAATGTGTTTCTGTGTGTGTTTTTTTATTCACAATCTCTCTCTCTCTCTCCCTCTCTTCCTCTCTTTCCTTCCTCTCCTCTCTCTCTCTCTCTCTCTCTTCTCCTCCCCCCTTTTCCCCTCCCTCCTCTTTTCCCCTTCTCTCCTCTCTCTTCTCTTCTCTCCCCTCTCTCCTCCCTCTCCCCTTTCCCTCTCTCTCTCCTCTCCCCTTCTCTCTCCCCTCTCTCTCTTACTCAGCTCAATCCCATTAAGTCAAGTCAAAAAGGGAAAGGGGCACATGGGTTTGTCCTTTACTTAGCTCACACATTTACTTCCTAATTTTTCCCCAGAGACACTCGCTTAAATTTTACACTGTTTCCAGGAAAACGTCCCTGCTCGTCATGATTTTTTGCTGAAGCTTCCTTAAATTTCAGTTTTTTTACTTTAAGTGTATAGTTTTTAATAATTGTTTGATAATATGCTTTGTTTCATTTTTTCCTATTTGGTATTTTTTTTTTAAATCAATTTATTCATTATTGTTTTACTTTTTTCTGCTGATTCGTTTGTTTTTTTACTTTAATTTGCTTTTATTTATTTCTTATTGTTATATTGTGTGTGTTGTGTTTTTGTTGGGGGTGTGTGTGGTGTGTGTGTGGGTGTGTGTGTGTGTGTGTGGTGGTGTGTGTGTGTGTGTGTTGGTGTGTATTGTGTGTGTATGTTGTGTGCCGACATTATGCATGAATTTTGCAGGGGAAAAAACATAATACTAATCTGACTCTCTCTCTCTCTCTCTCTCTCTCTCTCTCTCCCTTTTCCCCTCTCTCTCTCCTCTCTCCCCTCTCTCTCTCTCCTCTCCTCTCTCTCTCTCTCCTCTCCTCTCTTCTCCTCTCCTCTCTCCTCCCCTCTCTCTCTCTCTCCTCTCTCTCCTCTCTCTCCTCCTCTCCTCTTTTTCTCTCTCCTCTCCCTCTCTCCCCTCTCTCTCTCTCTCCACACACACAAACAACACACAAACACCCACACCCACACCACACACCACCCACCACAACACCACAACACAACCAACCAACCCCACGAACGGAATAATACTTTCCCCAAAATATTACACAAAAAAAGGAAAAGCCCTCAAAGGGGGAAGCGAACGAGCAGTGGTTTCAGGGGTAAATTACTTTTTCCCCCTCCGCCCAGATACACCTGACAGCGGCCTCGGCATCTGACTTTACCCCAATCCCATCCCATTTCCTCTAAACCTACTTTTTTTGCGGAAGCTTTACCTTTAATTAAAACCCCTTTTCCCGCCAGATTTTTCCTTTGCTATAAAAAAAATGTCTACTGTTAACATAAAATTGCGAAAAATGACTGAATTACCAATTTTTTTTAGTCACAAATTAAACAGGTCATATCTATAAAATTTTCTTATATTTAAATAAAAATCGTTTAATGGGGCCAATTACAATGGAAAAATTAAAGCTCTGGGTCTCAAGGGGTTAATAATATGATACCTTATTAACTTTACAGTCCCCCGCCTTTTTTTTTTTTGGTTTATTTCTTTTCATATTTTCAAAGTCACCTCTGATTCATTATTTCCCCTCTTTTTTATTATATTATTTTAGGTCTTCCCCCTTGTTTCACATAAAATACTTTTTTTTCCCCCCGGGACATATCTTCCCCCCCTCTTTCCCCCCACCCTGCATTCCCTGTTGGTTTTCAGTAAACTCGTAAAATGTCACTTTACCCCCGCAAACGAACCCCATATGCAGGTCTAGGGGCTACACCACTGTTTATTGGCTTAACAATAAAATGTACATGGGGAAGGGGAAGTGCAGGAAAGGAAAGTTTGTACATATAGAATTCGGATATCCAAGTAAACACACGTATATTTATTTCTCTATTTTTTTATTTTTTTTGGGTTTCGCATTAAAAGTGTGGTGTGGGGTGTGTGTGTGTGTGTGTGTGTGTGTGGTGTGTGGTGTTGTGTGGTTTGGTGTGTGGTGTGGTGTGTGTGTGTGTGTGTGTGTGTGTGTGTGTGTGTGTGTGTGTGTTGGGGGTTTGTGTGGGGTGTGTGTGTTGTGGGTGTGTGTGTGTGTGTGTGTGTGTGTGTTGTGTTGTGTGTGTGTGTTGTGTGTGTGTGTTGTGGTGGTGTATGTGTGTGTGTGTATTCGTGCGTGCGTGACGGCGGACACCTGACTCTATAGTGTTACGAACTGGATTTGTCTGGGGTGAAATCAAAAAGCGGTAGAATGCCTGGGGTGCCTAGAACCAAATTAGCTAACTCCTGCTAAAACCCAACCATGTCAATTCAAATTTTTTAAACGATTTTTGGTTTCTTTTTAACTGGCGGCCGATCGCGTACGGCAGGGGCGCAGGCAGGGTGGAGTGTTACCAAAAGCTTAGAAAGGTTCGGGTGTGGCCGCCTGGGAGCGAGAAAGCGAGTGGGCTTTAAAAAAAAGAGATCATACTCTGGCCGCAAAAAAATAAAAATAATAAAACAAAATGGAAATACAGAATAATAAAAATAAAGTGTACAGTATAATTTTTTTTTAAAAATATTTGATAATTAATATTAATAAATTTAAAAATAATAATAATAAAAAAAAATGTAAAAATAAAAAATTAAAATTTTAAAATACATAATCAACACAATATGTATTATGGTATAAAAATAATATGATAAAAATTAAAAACAAAAAATAAAAAAAATACGTAACAAAAAAATAATAATAAAAAAACAATATTTCATAAAAGCTTTTAGAGCTAGTGAAACTGGGGAGACGGGGGACCGCGAGATTTTCCCCCCATCTGCTTTACCGATTTCTTTGCTCACCCTCGCGAGCGGGGCTTCTCCCCTCGGTCACAAACTCGCTCCAGCGTAAAAGGGAAAAGGGATAGATTTGGGAAAAAGCATGATGCGCATGGGTTCGGTCTCTCTCCGTCGTATTAGCCTTTTTAACCTGTGGTGGGTTTTCAACAACCCGTTATATTACCCCCGGGGCCCCGGGCTGTGTGACGTCCGGGTTTAACCCCGTTTTTTTTTTTTTTTTTTTTTTTTTTTTTTACATTTGTGCCTATAGCGCCTGTAGGCAGTGGTGATCCAGGGCTCGGATGGTAGGCTATGGAGGTTCACTTGAGGGCTCTGATGGTTGGTCCTCGCCCGTGGTGGCGCACGCAGTATTCTTATAGTGACGCCTGTGATTAGAGGCTCATGCCGCCCCCCTGTGTCCTCCGATGCACTCGCAATCGAAGGTAGTAGAGTTTGATGGGCAGGGCCATGTGGGTGTTCTAAGGCCATTCGATGGTGCAGAAAGGTTTTGGGTTTCTTCGGGGATCGAACTCGGGTCACCGAGAACGCCAGTCGGAGACGCTAACCACTCCACTACCGCCTCCCCAGGAGTTACCCTCCCCAGGTACCCGTTTCCCCAGGTACCCGTTTCCCCAGGTACCCGCGAAATAAAGAATGAACAGCTGTGTGCGCTGCCGCCAACTGTCCTGACCGGGATTCGAACCAAGGCCTGCATATTTGTAGCTAGGCACACTAGCCACTACACCACGGAGGCTCCCAGTATGGCCGTGACTTTATCTTGAAGTAGATATCACTCAACATGTTCAAAGCCACAGATACACTAGACACTGCAATACACTGTGGTGCTCACAAGGCCACTGAATACCATCATGCACCAAGAAGGCGGAGTTACACTGCTAGAGTGAGCGTGCGAACACACACACACACACACACACACACACACACACACACACACACACACACACACACACACACACACACACACACACACACACACACACACACACACACCACATAAAAGCAGTGGCTCTCAACTCTCTCCAAGAAAAGTTCGCAGGCGATCTCACGCCAAATAACCCGTCAACAAATTATGTAACCTCGAGATGTTTAGTGTGTAGGAAAGAGGTGTTGGCAACATTCTTCCTGTAAAGTGTTTTGCATCATGAATATGTTTAACCCCTTGTGACCCAGAACGTAATTTCCATTGTAATTTGGCTACCATTAGACGCTTTTTGATAGGTATAAACAATATTTTATAGTAATGACCTGTTTAGTATCCTTGTCGACTAGCTAATTTGGTATATTAAGCTACTTTTCGTAGTTTTATGGCTCGACAATATACAATTTTTTATAGCAAAGGAAAGATCTGGGCGCGAAGGGGTTAACACAAATTTTTTGTAAGATATAAAATATTAAAACTCAATTATGTACCACTTTTCGAAATGGTAACTGACTCAAAATACTAAAAAAAATATTACTTCTTCAAACATGGTCGTAAGAGAAAAAAAGTGAGAGAGAGAGAGAGAGAAGAGAGAGAGAGAGAGAGAGAGAGAGAGAGAGAGAGAGAGAGAGAGAGAGAGAGAGAGAGAGAGAGAGAGGAGAGAGAGAGAGAGAGAGAGAGAGAGAGAGAGAGAGGAGGGAGAGAAGAGAGAGAGAGAGAGAGAGAGAGGAGAGAGAGAGAGAGAGAGAGAGAGAGGGAGAGAGAGAGAAGGGGGAGGGGGGGAAGGGAGGGGGGGAGGGAGGGGGAGGGAGGGGGGGAGGGGGGGAAAAGGGAGGGAGGGGGGAGGGAGGGAGGGAGGGGGGGAGGGGGGGGGGGGGAAGGGGGAGGGAGAGAGGGGGAGAGAGAGGGAGAGAGAGAGGAGAGAGGAAAGAAGAGAGAGAAGAGAAAAAGAAAAAGGGAGGAAAGAGAGGAGGAGAGGAGAGAGAGAGAGAGAGGAGAGAAGGGGGAGGAGGGGGAGAGAGAGGAAGGAGAGACAGAGGCAGGGGAGAGGCGGGGGCAGGGGCAGGGAGGGGCAGGGGGGGAGAGGCGGGGGCAGAGGCAGAGGCGGGGGCAGGGCAGGGGCGGGGCAGGGGCAGGGCAGGGGCAGGGCAGAGGCAGAGGCAAGGCGAGGCGGGGCAGAGGCAGGGGGCAGAGGCAAGGCGAGGAAACAAATAATAGTGGAAAACAAAAATGGGGAGGAGAAGGCCTGATGTCAAAATATGTGAAAGGGTGGACAAATACCAATGCTTACGCACCTTTTTTTTTTTACGATGATCCCAATAAATTAGACCAAAAGGGGCATGTTTGGCAAACCCCAGCATGCTACAATGACACGTATTTATGTGACTCAATAAAGGCAAATGGGAAACCCATGGTAGATACAATAGAAGAAAAAAATAAAGAAAAATAATATGTCATGATAGAGCCCGGGGGTGGAAGCGAATACTTTATTTATCTTGCCATTTTTTTTCTTTTTTCTTGAACCTGTCATTATGTCTACTAAAAATGGAAAATGTTAAAGAAAAAAAAAAAATAACTAGGAAAAAAAAAATGAAAATGGGAAAAAAAAAAGAAAAGAAAATAAGAAAAAAAGTTATATGAATGAAAAAAAAACGAAAAAAAGAAAAAACAAAAAAAAAAAGAAAAAAAAGGAATAAGAAAAAGAAAAAAAAGAAAAAGAAGAATTTATCCCCCACTGGCTGTAACAAAAGGGAGGAGGCAGGCCCGGGTCAAAATTTTTCCCCTTTTCTCCAGAAAAACGCTGACTTTTATTTCTGTTTTACATAATTTAAATGAGCGAAAGTTTACGATACAAAGGACAAAAAGATCAAACACCGCTTTTTTCCTTCCCTTCCTCTTTTTCTTCTTTTTCTTGAACATGCAGTAAGATTATCGAAATACTTCCTTCATAGTATCAGTTGTGGAAGTTTTCTCTCAACCCTTTAATTTGCAGTAATTGGGGCGTGTCTTTTTCTGCATCAACCCCTTTAGGCTCCCCATACACCATGCCTCTACAACGGGGCAGGGGGGTTTCTTTTGAGCGCCAGGGGGACAAACTGAAACTCACTGATACCCCGCAGGTGAGTCTCGGCGTTAGAGTACGTTGAATAGCTAACAAACAACTTACCATTCTATACATTGCTACCAACAAAACTTAGGACATTGGCTTTGGTAAATTTCCTTTCTTTTAAGTTGCAGTCTTAGCCCTCACCCCGGTGTGGGGTTTTAGCCAGGTGGTCGACCTTTTTCCGCGACAAAATCCTTTTTCTTTTGGTGTTTTTCGGGAGTTGTGTCATTAACTTAGTTTATCACGATTCGGTTTTCGCTTTTTAAAAAACTTTTTGCGATCTTTTAAAATTTTCTTGAAATAATTATGACTCACCATGACTACCATTACTACTACTACTACAAAAACTACGAAAACTACTAAAACTACTACTATCCTGAAATATGAATACTACTACACTACTACTACTACACTATATACTACACTAATGAAGCAACAAATCTATACTGCACTATTGCATTATTACAATCAAGTTTTTAAATTTAGGTCCTTAACTACACTTTGTTGCAACTATATTTTGCTATACATTTTATCACCACTTCTATCACCACCAGCACCACCACCACACCATCCCCTCTACCATCACCACAACTACAACCACCAGCACCACACAGAGGAACAGTGACTATGATCCATCCGCTGCATGTGACAAAACAATGCGTTTTAATAAAGACATTTATTCTGATAATCTCCTCAATTTCTCATTTCTTTCCTTTTTTCCCACACCATCACTTCATTTTTCTTGATCTCATCGCATATTGATTGTTTCATTATTACACCTCTCTTCCTACACTTCCTCCTCCTTCTTCTCCTCCTCGTATTTCAGGAGATACCTCGTTATAGACTGATAGGTCTCCTGTGTACCCTCTGTAATCCTAAGTGATCCCCTCCTCCCCCCTCCTCCTCCTCCTCCTCCCCCCCTCCTCCTCCTCCTCCCCCCCCCTCCTCCTCCTCCTCCTCCTCCTCCTCCTCCTCCTCCTCCTCCTTTTCCTCCTCCTCCTCCCTTCTTCCCTAACCACTTCCTTCTTTTCCTTCATTTTCTCCACCACCCACCGAAGAATACCACTATATTTTCCTCACGCCTTCATCTCCCCTATTCTCCTAACTCTTCCTGTCTCGCTTGTTAATTCAGTTATTTATAAGCTGAGCTCGCTTCCTCTCTCTCTCCCTCTTCCTCTCTCTCCCTCTCTCTCTTCCCGAATGCAGGGTTGCTCGCTCGGTAGAGACGTGGGATTGCATGCAGCGTCCCCACGTTCGATCCCATCCACTGCCACTGCCATAGGGCGGGATCGAAAGACATGTATCGTCAATAACCTCGTAGTAGGAACATGCATATTGTCTGCATAGGATCAAAGCATCTTATCTCCCTATCTCTTCACCCGTGTGGTTTTTGGGTGTCGCCAGCAGCATTCATAAAGCGACGGGTGTGCATGTTTTTACAAAAGGGTTGGGATAACACCCTTTCCCCAAGGGAAATGGAGTGTTTTAGCGGTAAGCACATTCCTCGTGTTTTTAAACGTCCTGCTGTTCCACTTTAAGGGTTTTTTAAAAAGCTAGTCCTCACTGTTTGCATACTTAGAAACCCTAAAAAAACATCAATGAAACGTACTGAAAAATATACTAAAAATTGTACGAAATATCTTACATTTATGCGCATTCGTAGGCGAAATAATATCAGGCCAGTATGGAGGGATGTCGGATATTCGGCAAGAAAGAATATTTCGCACAACACTGGCAGTCAGGTTGTGACTGCGGCCCACTTACTCGTGCACGAAGGCCCACTATCCTTTCTTATTCACTCCATGTCCCCCAAACCCAAATTACTCCAAATCCTCCGCCCAAATTTTTAAAAGCAAAACGCACAGGCAAGCTCGACGCCAGGAAAAAAGCAGTACCTCTCCCTCTGTTACCTCGTTCCGTCTATTCCACAAAATTAAAAGGGGTTCTGGCGGCGGGTGGCATCATTCTACGCGAGGCTACCGACAACACATTTTCCGGACAAAATTTTACTTAACATTTCGGGCGGGGTTTTTGGGGGGTATCGCTGTATCGGGTTCCCTTTACTTTTTCCTTACTTCCCCGCCACCATTTCTTCCTCCTCGCCTTTTTGACTCTGCCCTTAACCACCCTCAAGCCGCCAAATTTTTTCCCCTTTCCCCTTTTTTCCCTTTTGAATTTTTATTCCCCTCTTCCTTCCTTGACTTTCCCCTTTTCCCGCAAAACAGTAGTCCCTCTCTCTCTCCCCTCTCTCTCCCTCTCCTCTTCTCTCTCTCTTCTCTCCCCTCCCCCCTCTCTCTCTCTCTCTCTCTCCCCCCTCTCTCTCCCTTTTTCTCTCTCTCTCCCTCTCTCTCTTCTCCTCTCTCCCTCTCTCCCCCTCTCTCTCTTCCCCTCTCCCCTCCCCCTCTCTCTCTCCCCCTCTCCTCTCTCCTCTCTCTCTCTCTCTCCCCCTTTTTTCTCTCTCTTTTCCCCTCCCCTCTTCTCTCTCTCTTTTGTTGTCATCCTATCTATACAAAAATTTTGAATGGGCCTTTTCCCCCGTGAAGATTTTTCCTTTCCAAAAACTAAAAATTTATTCCCAAAACATACCATCCATGTAGTCCCCAATAGCAGCCACTTTTTCATACAATCCCTTAAACCCCCAAAGCAAGTTATGATTCCCGCGGCCGTCTTTTTTGCGTTCAGAAACAGGGATTTTGTGGCAAAAAAGTCATGGAAATTTTAACCCGTTTTCTGAACTTTTTTTAAATATACAACACCCTCTCCTTTTTTTGCGATAGTCACACACATTGCGGAGAAATTCCTACATATGTGGGTTTGTATATATATTCGCTATGCGTCCCCAGTTGCCCTTTTACCTTCGCCACCGACATTTTTTTATTCAAAGGCGTATGATTCTTTATTTTTGAAAACTTAAGCATGAAGTGAAGATTCAGTGCTGAGTATGTAAAGATGATACCAAATTTGAAATGTCGCGATGTGTGCACATCCGAAACAAAGGGGACTATAGACGGCATGGAAACAAGGCCTATCTTTTTACATGAAACTTATTTTTTTTTATCTCACCCGCAAAACCGAAAACATTTAGGGATTTCAAGTTTTTTTTGACGCAGGGTGAAAAAATGAAACAAATGGAAACTACCACTTTGTGGGATTTTTGGTAGCTCATTTATTTAATCAGTCAGTACATTTTTTGTTTCGAATAATCCTTAGCTGGTGTGACGGATAGTGGTCAAACTATAGAACATAAGAAATAGGAAAATAAGGAAGCTACACGGGTAGTTTCCCGTTACTTAACATATCTACATCCCCCCTTTCATCCTCATCCATGATTTATCTATCCTACTTTTAAAACCCCCAATGACTCCGCCAACTACCTGATACTAAACCATTCCAATCATTTACCACGCTATTTGTGAACCTTTTTTCCCCAATTTTTTTTTTTTAAATTTACCTTGTCCGTTATAGGGGCTCAAATGGTTTAAATGGTTAAAGGAAAAAAGGTTAAGGTTTTAAATGATTTAATTTTCCACTCCTGGTGACTAATTGTTCTTATTTGGTTTCCCCAGTAAAAAATATTTTTTCCTGAACTTCCATAAACTGGATTTTTTTTTTCGTTTTCCCTAAGAAGAGAACCGACTATGTAGGTAGCCGTGAAATGTCTCGTCCTGCAATTACTATGCGCAGGTCCACCTTTTATACATGATAACGACAGGCGGCTCTTTCGTTGTATTTCTCATGTACTTATTCCTTCCATTAAAAATGGTGTTATTTTATATGTAATCATAAATTAACCCTATCCTTATCCTTTATTTACAAGAGTATTATCCCTCTCCGCACTATCACGGAATGCAAGTATTCTTTTTAACCACTACGCGGGCTCCCCCTGGTGCCTAAATGACGTTTTCCAAAGTAGTTCTCATTTAATTTGGTAGGTCCACAGTGAACAGAGACCCCATACATGCAAATTCGTTCACTTACATGTACTTACCATATAATACTACTAGATACTACCAATGTGAAACTTAACGCCCACTGTATGAAAAATACAGATCAAATAGCATCATTGATTAGACAAATTAAACTCTAATAAAAACATGCCAGTTAAAAGAGGAAAAAACTATATTTAGAGTGCAGATGAAAATTCTAATTCGATTGTTAGAAATATTACATTGTGGTGACAATACTACAATAATTATGGAATAGTATTGAGTTACGGTTGTAGGTCACGAACGAATAATTTGCAGCTTCAGATATTAATTTTTATTTTATTTACGTGGGGGAATCTTGAAAATGTTCTCATTGTCTTCTCAAAAATGTATATGTAATGAGAACATCTTTTCTTTTTCTCCATCCATTTTTTTATTTTTTCTACTTCTTCTCATTATACAAAATTCAGAATTCTCGTCTTCCTTCCTTGCGGCATAAAATTAAAAAAATCATGTGGTGTCCAAAAACTAAGTTAGAGTGAACAGTGTGAAAATTGACAAATGTAAGGAAAATTAATGTAATCAAATCGATACTGATAAGGAACATAACAGAAGCGAGAAACAAAACACAAGGATGCGAAAATATAAGAAACACACCACACACACAACCACGTGTATAAGCCAGAGGATCCACACCAAACTTCCATGAAAACGTGTGATGAAGACCAAACTGGACTGTAAGACAGTGCGTACTATTTTGGCTAATTAATATAACAATCACGGGACAGGCAGCGGCACCACGGCTTGAAAAACAGTCAAATTGGGAACACACCATCTGTTCCACTTAATCTCCTGTCTTCCTGTCCTTCCCGTCCCAACCTTTCCCACAGGTTAGAGGTATACAAATTACAAGTGGATGTTATATGTAGGCTTCTTATTCTAATTACTATTCTTAGGTCCAGGCTCTATTATCTCAGGTTTTGTTCTTGCCTCTTAGTCTTAGTCACTCAGCCCTTCTAGATAGATTAGATAGATAGATAGATAGATAGATAGATAGATATATGTATTGTTATTATATTTAGAATGGGCTCTGTTTTTCTTGGTGCAGGTGGGTTACTATTTCTACTTATTATTCTGATCTTACATTCAATTCTCTACATTTGGTGGAATCAGTGATAATGTGATAACGAATATTTACAAATGACATACGGTTTTAATGACCATACTAACGAAATACGAGGCTCTCGATGGAAATATAAGATATAAATACTAAATAGATAGAAATAGCAGGACAGTAGAAATTAGATACAAAAAATTAGAAATTCTCATGAAAATATACAGTAGGTATTGATCAGCCACGATTAAGAACTAAAATGACAATAGCTAAACGAGACGCGCTTAGGCAAAATCCATGATTCAGTTACCACGACAGATCTCAGTAAACACTAGTCTTCTTACGATACAAGAAGATTAATATCTGGCCTTGGTTAGAATAAAAACTACAATGATAAACAATTCATATTGTCATTTAACCCATTATTTCAAATCTAAAAAAGAGGAGATTTTTGCATACAGCTTTCAACCTCCTGTTCAAAAAATGTCAACACTACATGTGCGTTCTAGTAGAAGTAGCAAAAAAAGATTTAAAAAAGCGAAATAACTAATTATCTTATGCAAAGTCAGTGACAAAAACAATCGGTATCACTTGCGCTGCACACGTGATCTGGACCCAGAAAACTATACATGTATAATCAGGCCACTATCTTCCACACTCATTAAAGCTTATTGCAATTTAATCCTATTCTTATTATTGAATTTGTGTCATGGAAAACACGTGGGCTTCGGAAATTAGACAATGATGATCAAATCCTACTGTACTCACTACATAAACTTCGCAAAGGAGTACGGTACAATACAGGATTAAAGATGAAGGTAGAGGATAAGGAGGAAACTCAGGATGCAAGAAATGAAGCGATAGAGGATAAATGAGGTAGGAACGTGATGGCTATGATCGATGGGATCAATGTCATGGACACAGCGTCACATAACTGAAAAGGATAAGTAGGAGGATAGTGAATGAACCTACTGAAAGGGAAAGTATCAGGCGTAGTGCTAATACGAAGGATAAGAAAGACATAGAAGGACTATTTATGCGTGGAACATGCACAAGATTAAGATAGTAAGATTTTCACTGCTTGTGTACGTTTAGACCAACTTGTCAAGTACCACACTACAAGGTATTGACCTATTACAACATCGCCACCACCGTCAGCACGAACCAGGCGCGATCGCAACGCACTGACAAATGCGCAGGGACGCTGCCAAATTGCGAGCTACACGTCTCCTCTTACCACCAGTTGCGTACCCTTGACGGTTAGGAAATGCCATAAGTGAAGGGGACGACGGACAGTAAGGAAAGTAGGTATCTCCTCCTAGAAAAGTGTACGCTGTGTGTGTCGTGTATGTGTGTGTGTGTAGACTGCCGTGCATGTGTTTGTGGGTTGTGTGTGACCTTGTGTTGTGTGTGTTGTGTGCTGCTTGTGTGTGTGCTGTGTGTGGTGTGTGCGAGTGTGTGTGTCGCGCGTTGTGGCGCTGGTGTGCGCAAGTGTGTGTGTCTCCCTGTGTGTGTGTGTGTGTGTGTTGTGTGTTGTGGTGTGTGTGTGTGTGCGTGTATTGTTAGGAGCGGGAGACGAGAGAGAGAGACGAGAGACTCGATGACGAGGAGACTGAGAGAGACCGCAGAGACTCTCTCGTGAAGCTGACTCTCTGACGATGACTGCACTCGCGAGTTGGAAGCGAGAGAGAGAGACGACGTACGACGATCGACCGAGGTGGACCTGAGGTAGGAGCAATCTCGAGTGAGACGAGAGCGAGAGAGGAGAGTAGAGACGCAGAGAGAGAGAGAAGAGAGAGAGAGATGAGACGAGGTGAGCCCGAGCACCACTTTCTGCAAGTTCGAGACGATGTAGAGAGCGAGGGTTCGAACGAGCGAGAAGAGCAAGGTGACGAGGAGCGATCGAGAGAGAATGAGAGACGAGTGAAGAGAGAGAGAGAGAGCGGACGAGAGAGAGAGAGAGGATGAGAGAGAGATGTGAGAGAGAGAGAGAAGAGAGAGACGAGAGAGCGAGAGAGAGAGAGAGAGAGAGAGAGACGAGAACGGAGAGAGAGACGAGAGCGAGAGAGAGATAGCACAGAAGATGAGAGAGAGAGAGGAAGAATTGATGTAGTATATGTGGTTGAGAGCACGTATATCCTTTGTTTCAATGCATGTATTATAAGGTATTAAATAACGCTTCATAAGTTTTTATATGTAGCGGTGTGGGGGTGTTTGTGATGAGATGCACCCCTGAGCTGCGATGAGAGAAGAGAAAGAGTGAGAGAGAGAACAAGAAAATATATATATATATTATTATGGGAGTCTTAACCTATGTTTTAAAGAGTGACATAAATGATGACCACATACTGCTTATAATATACTAACAGTTTTGTCGATTGCAATGTTAGAGCGAGGAGATATACTGGGATAAGAGCATCGAGGTGATAAAGAGCCGTGCAAATGCTTCGTTTAAATGTATTAAAATTTATGTTTCACTCTTGCAATTTAATCTTGACGTTGAATAAGGCAGCTGTTGCTTCATGGAGTTCGTATACTAACAAGATGATATGTCAATTTAAACAGCTTTCCTTGACCACATACCTTTTTTCTGTGTCATGCGGGATGGGGAAAAAATATATAGTATTGTTTTAATGTTGCCAGAAAGCATTAAGGTATAAATTTATGCTTCAACCCTCTGAAGACCAAGAACCGTAATTTCCATTGTATAATTTGGGTACCATTATACAATTTTTAGTGATTATAAAGCAAAATATTTTATAGATATGACCTGTATAGTATCCTTGTCCACTAACTTAATTTGAGGTATATTAAGTTTGTTTACGTTAATATTTTGGCTCAAAAGACAAATTTATATAGCAACGCGGTAGAGATCTGGGAGTGAAGGGGTTCATGTACTACTTCATAGACCCACTGTATACCTGGACTGACACGAGAGTCAATGTTTTGAATTGCGCGCGGGCTTGCTATAGGGGCCTGCGGTTGGCGCACGTACACAACAAGACTAATCATAGTGGTCTGCGCGGTACTATACATATAGAATGGACGATATCAGTAATTCAGCGTCTCTTAACCCTTCACGCCCAGATCTTTTCTTTGCTATATTAAAATGAGTTGTCAAGCCATCTAAATAATGATAAAAAAGTACATCTGTAATTACCGAAAATTAGCTACGTCGACAAGCATACTAACACGGTTAATACGCCTATTAAAAAACGCATTTGTCTGATATTCACTAAAAATCGTACTAATGGTACCCCAAATTACCATGAAAAGTCACGTTATTGGGCCTCAAAGGGTTAAGCACCATCTAATGCTTGGCCATGGTTGTAATCAAGGAGAGCTGCCCGACACTGCCACTCCTTGTTTGCCATTAGACCAGTCTAGGCGACAGTGTCAAGGAGACTCTTTACCTGAGCACATGAGGGACCATCAAGGTTAATTAAACGGCCATGAGGGACGCCCGGGGGCATATTCCCGTTTTCTGAAAGGAGTATTGGTCGTTTACTCTTGAAACACATCAGTTAGGTTACGTTAGATTAAGGATAGCGGGTAGTTAGTTTTTCCTGTTCATAATTTGTGTAACTTTGATGGAAATCCGCAATGAGGGTATTTTTCGAGGACCAATCTTATGGTTAGTTGTAGGAGCTACAGCCAAGCGTCTTCACTCGGAGACCCCACACTCGCATAGTGAGAACCGGAATATGCGGCCTGGGGCGGGGACAGGTAACTCGAGCTTCTAAGGTTACTTTTAATACATCTAGGTGCTAAAACGTCAACATGATTTTGTAGCCAAATAGTCATTCATCAGTGCAAGTTAAATTTAAGGTTGTACAGGAGATTTGGTAGAATTATTACCAAATAAACGTTACGCAATAGAAAAAGAAGACCCAGAATGAACGAGGTAATATTGATAAAAAAAAAATTTTGCACACAGAGTACAGAAATAGTTATCTTACCCAGAGTAGACATGAATGCGCAACCACGGGACCTCATATCTCACCCTGTATGGAAAACAACACACATTAATTAGCACACACACCATACCACACACCACACACACACACACACACCCACACACACACACAATACGAACAACACACACACATTACACAGGACCATGATACACACACACACACACACCCACGCACACCCGGCACGCGAACACACCACACACACACACCAGCACTACCACACGCAATGGTGCAAAAATTTCCAAAACAAATAATTCCCTACAATGATTCTCAAGCCATTATGTCACCACAAGGAAAGTTAATTGGGAAAGCCAGTCCCAATCCTTTATTCCCCTCCTGTCTCCATTCTCTAATCACTCCTGCTGCTCCTCTATCACGACCCTCCCCTCCTCGACCCCTTTCCTCCTCCTCCTCCACAACTCACGGGTATGGAGACGAACACCGTCAACTCGTAAGGGTGCTGTGCTAATATTATCTTCTTTTGTTACATCACAAAGGATGTGGCCAAGGACAAAAAAAAAGCTAACAAAAAGACCGCTCATGGCAAGAGTCCAATAAAGAAGACAAAAGCGAATGTGAGAAAAATTTGGTGGTGGCTCAACTGTGTCTTGTACTCCTGTGACTCCTGTGATCTACAATTCGTTTTCCCCAATTTGTTCACCACTTACTACGCCTTTCTGCTTCTCCTCTTTCTATTTTCGACTTCTCTGCTGATGAAAAAAAATATCTTTGAAATAATATTTTCAGCCCTAAGATGACTAACAGAAAAATACGAAGTTGCCTCATTTCGAAACTCTTGAATCAGAATATTCGAGACATAAAACACTCTGAATGTGTATATTGAATTTATGTTGCATATATACATGGAAAAATACTAAGAGGAGAGCCGCTAGAGAGTGGATGGCGAACGAGAGACAGTTCGAAGGGACGAGATGAATTGGAGGAGACGAAGAGAGAGAGGATCGATGAGAGAGAGAGAGAGAGGAGGTGGAGCGGAGACCGATAGAGGAGAGAGAAGCGAGAGAGAGAGATCGAGGAGAGGCAGAGAGAGGAGAGAGAGAGAGATGCGTTCCAGACGGGTCAGATCTCGTAGAAGAGAGAGAGGCGATGAGAGAGAGAGAGGAGAGAGAGAGAGAAGCGAGAGAGAGAGAGAGAGAGATCAGAGAAGAGAGAGAGAGAGCGAGAGAGAGAGAGAGAGAGAGAGAGAGAGAGAGAGAGAGAGAGAAGAGGAGGAGAGGAGAGAGAGAGAGGAGGAAACTGAGACAAACACACACACGACACGATAAGACAAGTACAAACACGAACCCAGACACACACACAAAAAGACAGTAACATATATATAAAAAAAAGACGAAGACAAGCAAAAAACAAACCGAAGATCCGAACCCAAAGACAGGGATAGAGTGAAGGGGCTCGACGAAAAACTCATTCCTTTGAGAGCCCGTGACAAAAACAAAATACACCGATGACAAAAAAAACGGGATTAAAAGGAAACTGGTTCAAATGGAAGGTGAGTAGATTGTAAGGCTTCTGTGTGGAAAAGAAATGGGACTCAGTCAGTTCAGTTAAGGGGAAGGTAGTAAGAGACATGGACGAGGAGGATGAGAAAGGGTGCAAAAATAGTTTACGGGGTATACATATGTTTTTCCGTCTACCAGGAATCAATGTCACTTTATCCATGTGAGTGCTGTGATAAAATGAACATGTGAATGAATGGTAAATAAATAAATGTGAATGAATGGTAATAAATAATGGTAAATGGTAATAAATGGTAGTAAATCAATAATAAATGTGAATAAATGGTAAATGATATTAACCTTCAAGATACTTTTATTAAGAATTTGTTTTCCTCTCTCTCTCTCTCTCTCTCTCTCTCTCTCTCTCTCTCTCTCTCTCTCTCTCTCTCTCTCTCTCTCTCTCTCTCTCTCTCTCTCTCTCTCTCTCTCTCTCTCTCTCTCTCTCTCTGTCTCTTTTATTTATACAGATTTACAGATTACAGAGAAGTTACATTCAACATTACATTGTAGTATAGTAACTTACAGACTAAAGGTTACAGCTCTCTCTCTCTCTCTCTTTCTCTTTCTCTTTCTCTCTCTCTCTCTCTCTCTCTCTCTCTCTCTCTCTCTCTCTCTCTCCTCTCTCTCTCTCTCTCTCTCTCTCTCTCTCTCTCTCTCTCAAAAGTGCTACCAGGAGCAGGATTTTCCCCGCCCTAGATACACAAGATGAGGAAGGTAGACTGAAAGCGTTCATCAAATTTCCCTGTTGAGGGGAGCGAGGCGTCTGGTTTACAATCTTTTCCCCTTCCAACCCCGACGTCAAGGCGCTCCCGGGAGGCTGAGGTGAAGGGCGGCCCTCGGATCGCCCTCACCACCTTAAAAAGATGGCTCTCTCTCTCTCTCTCTCTCTCTCTCTCTCTCTCTCTCTCTCTCTCTCTCTCTCTTCTCTCTCTCTCTCTCTCCTCCTCTCTCTCTTCTTTTTCTTCTCTCTCTCTCTCTCTCTCTCTCTCTCTCTCTCCATTGGTTTGTCATCCTCTCTGTGTGGGTTCCAGATATATGTGACTGCAGACGCTTTCCTCTCCCAGCTATCACCCTCGAGGAAAAACATCCCTTCAGAGTGTTATTTCTATCCCTAGGGTGGAGTCTGACGCGGCATTTTCATATTTCAGACACGTGAAGGTTGTTTGGGTCATAGCACGAAAGCTGAGCTGTGTCGAGGCTCTTAAAACGCAAGGCCTGAGCATGGAGTTCTATGAGGCCTTGGCTGTGCACGTGGGAACACCTAAAATAAAGCATCATCGCGCATACCTCAGGATCGCTTTGCTCTTAAGGGTAAGTTCCTGGCTGGTTCTTTTACGTACCTGTTACACCTATATACGATATCGACTACTGCCAATATATTCATACAATTCCGATATCAAGATTCAGGCCCCAACGCAGGAAGTCTCTTGCCTCTAAGGCCTGGCGTGAGCTCTGTGTCAAAACACAGACACACACACGCACGCACGCACACACACACACGCACACACACACACACACACAAACACACACACACACGCACACACACACAGCTTTACCCAAGGATCGGACTCTATGAGCTTTAAGCTTTTTCAGGGAAGCATCACTTGGAGCGTGGCGTTATTACGTGACGTTACGAGCTCCGCTGCAATATGTGCTGGACTGCTGATCGGCAACTGTCACCCACACGGTAGTAAGCTGAGAGCTGATCAATGGGTAAAACTGAGACCTCACACATCACACACACCACATCCCCTTGCTCAAGGAGGACAGTAGCTTCATGCACAGTGAAGATCCTTTCAGCCTCAAAACTACAAACTGATAGTTTCTAGGCTTTGCTATGAAAGGCTAAAAATGGTCCGCGCTAAACCACGAAAGATGGTAAATACGCGTGAAAAATAAAATAAATATATATCATCACTCTCCTTATCATATTACTATGGATATTATTAATGAGCATAATGGAAATAATAAAAATAATAATCTATAATAATATAAGCGAAAGTGTGTGTGTGTGTGTGTGTCTGTCTGTCCGCGATAGGTGCCGCCCCTAGTGGCGCAATCCTCTCATATGGCACATTTTTGGAACCGGCTCGAGCAGGGGAAGGTTTTAAGCCCACTTATGAGATGATCCGATCACTTTTTTCTTCTTTTTTTTAGCAGCCTATTAGCGAGAATTGTGAAAAAAAGTGGGTTGCGAGAATTGAGGAAACCTTGATGTAGGGTGATGGGTAATGGGTGAGTGAATGGGTGGCGTGATGGGTAATGGGTGTGGGGTGATGGGTGAGTGAATGGGTGGGGGGTGATGGGTGATGGGTGAGGGAATAGATGTGGGTGATGGGTAATAGGTGAGTGAATGGGTGTGTGGTGATGGGTAATGGGTGAGTGAATGGGTGGGGGGTGATGAGTAATGGGTGAGTGAATGGGTGGGGGGTGATGGGTAATGGGTGAGTGAATGGGTGGGGGGTGATGAGTAATGGGTGAGTGAATGGGTGGGGGGTGATGGGTAATGGGTGAGTGAATGGGTTGGGGGTGATGTGAATGGGTTGGCGTTAATACATACATTTCTACATCCATGATTTCAGGAAAGCTAGAAGGGGCTATCTGGAGAGTCTAGAGAGTCTGTGTTTGGTGGGCCGAAGGCCCACCAATAGCCCTCCGCAGGAGCTAGTCAAAAAGTCCGCCCGAAGGGCGGCTTTGCGGCTAGTAATAAATAATAACAATAATAACTAATAATAGTGATAACACTGGGGAACAAATTTTTGTTGAGTTAGGTCTGACACTTGTTATTAAGTAATTTTTGGGTGCTGAATCCAAAACTGATCTCAGTTTTTCTCTATCACGTCAAGTTTTTGAACTGTAGGATTATCGTTTTCTTAAAAAATATGAAAAATACTGTACATAACAGTAACAGTGCTTATTTTATAAAAAGTTGCAAATGTTAACATACAATGAAAAATGAAAGAAATAGGCATGAATAGAATGTTTATTTAACATTATCATGTTTTTAGAAAGGATTAAGGCTATAAAATTGTGCAGGTTTAAGGGCTAAAAACCCC